>CM042174.1:56031086-56045521 GCA_023376005.1 Doryteuthis pealeii
ATTCAATAATGTGATTGAAGTATCTTGTTATCTCACTTGAACTTCTCAGAAAACAAATGAGGCGGGAAAAGCTTTGTTGGCGAATGAACATATTCCAAAAATTACTCTCGGTATGCATAGTAATAATAATAATTATACCTTACCAGAGAACTAAAAAAAAACAAAAACAATTGAATATGAGGGTGACGATAATATCAATTTTAGTTTCTGCCCTTGGAACCTCCGCCAATGTTTTGGAAAAAAGACTGGGGGGAGTTGTCAGTCAGAGGAAATAATCGAAACCATCCAGCGTCATGGTATTTGTTAAAATCGGTTAGAATTCTCAGAAGACTCTCTGAGCACCCGGAGTAAGACTAGCATCACTTAAATCCAGTGAAAGACCACAGCTAATATGCTGGTGTGAATAAACCGTGATATAAAATATTTAAATGTAGTAACAACAATGTACTAAATCAGAGAAGTATAAGATTTCATAGAAGTTGAATCAAGAACATGAGAGGAGATTATTTTTAAAAGATCAAAATAGTTTTTTAGTGAAAATAAACATATATTGGGCAATACTAAATTTAACAGCCCTGTCGGCGGAGCTTTAGAATTCACCGACGGCCTCTGCAGAAGAGTATCCCCCCCCAATGAAGCCACCTGTTTAGCATAGTGGCGACCCGGATGCTTAAGGACGGAATCCTGTGGAATGACAGTCCATGACATCAACACCACTGTTTGCCCTTACTTATGCTTAGAAAGGCGGGCAGAGAGAAGCCTCCTCCGACAATCGACTGATTCAGTCAAGCCCTACACATAATGATGTTCCAACCCTATTGTCTTATGACAAAGCCCCAACCTTTTTATAATATGGTTCAAAGCGGTTAAGCTTAGGGTTCTTCATGTCTGGGATGACGTAAACTGATGGTGAGGTTCCAGTTCTGGAAGTCGAGGAATGTGGAGGACCCCTTCATCACCATTGCTCTCAGGTCCATTCTGACCCGGAAGTGGTTAGTACCTGTTCGGGTTCCATCTATGGGTTAAATATTAAAAATTTGGTATTTACAAAAAAAAAATTGAGTTTTAACATTTTTCTTCCAAACGATCGTACAAATCTTTCAAAACTTGTCGACATTCAAATGACCCACCGAGGACTATATCCCGTAAACAAAACAAATTAAAATTCCAGATATTTTTTATTAAAATTTTTTTTTTTTTTTTAGAAATAAACATCACTTTCTTTGATCTCTGAATTTTAATAAATGACAAAATTCGAGTTTTGTTATCCAAATTGAACAATTTAAGCGTAATCCACTACATAAATGGAAATTACAATTAGGTCCATTTGATGGGGAAGGGTCCGAGTTAGCTCTCAGTTCGTTTCTCTAACGAGAAGAGAACATATTTTGGTATGAATTCAGGTTTTCTTTCTCTTAGACCGGTTGCCAATTAAAGAACACAGTCGGTTATTTCCTATAACGTCCACATAAACCAAAGGGAAACCCACTCTTGCATTGATAATTATTTATTTATTTATGATTCTTACTAGGAAAAAAAAGAAGACGCGGATTAGGGTTTAGGGTTAGTTTAATGGGAAAATAAATAATTTATCCAGTCAAGAGTTGGTTCCCCTTTTGTTTATTTGGAGTTATAGGAAAATAAACCACCCAGTCTACCCTAGCGATTATACCCATAGCTGGATTAATGGGCGCATGATCAACTCGTTAGGGTTATTTATGCCATGAGTTAGGAAAATGTCTTATTCGTATGTTCATATTTACATTTTTGTGTAGTTGTTACACAGAGTTTTTTTTGTTTTTTTTCACATGTTCCTAAGAAATACGAGTAATTTAAACTGATCTATTTGACTTTGGGTTTAGAGTGTTACCTGGGGATAATGAAGGTATACTCTTACACTCCCCAGGTCTCATAACTGTAGCTACACATTCCAGATGAAGTTGGTGTCTACCCAGGATACTTATATATATTATTTACAACCCCTCCGCGACGAGCAGGTTTGTGACACAAGCTCAATTCTTTAAAGCGGAGTTTAACAGGTTTAAATTTCAAAGTTTTCTCTTGATTAGTTAGTCTAACCATGGTTAAAGAACTCAGTCTACCCTACTATTTACCATAGCTGGAAGGAGAATAGTTAGATTTCGTACCATTCCCAAGGGTATTAAGCTTGTGAAAATTTCAAACGCCTGTCAGGAATTTGAACTCGATATTCGTGTCCATTTCCGTACAGACGGAAACTATTTTACATGACGCGGCCTCCAACTAATTTCTATCTGTCTGTGTTACATTGCAAAAACACTTCTAAGGAAAGTGTGCTATTGAAAATCCAGAATGTAACTGCGAATAACCTCAATTTCCTGGGTATTACCGGGTACCGCTGCTAGTAAATAAATGAATAAACACTAAGACTCCAAAAAAGAAGTAAAGAAAGCCAGATTGCTGTTTTAACTTTGCACTCAAACCGAAAAAATAAATCTTTTTTTTTTTTTTTTACCCACCACGACAAAAACTATTTTCCGGGCGATATTTTTTGTTTCTCGGCTGATGCGAAGGAATGCATCCTTTTCCTTGGTCGTTGCTTAGGTTAATTCTGCCTTCGAGTCAAGCTAACGAAAAAAAAAAAAAAAAAAAAAAATCAAAAGAAATAAAAGAAATGTAGCAGAGAAGGAGAGTACTATCACTTCCATTATTCAGCTTTTTTGCTCTTTCCTCCTCTTTATACAAGTTTATCCAGTCAGGCTTACAGGAAAGCATTCCAACAGCGGAAGGTAACTTTACGGATATTTCTGACTACCTCCATGCACAAGTTCCTCCGTCTTTTACCTTTCTCATTCTTCTTCTTCTTCTTCTTCTTCTTCTTCTTCTCGTATTTTCTTCCTCTTCTTTTTCTTCTTGTTCATGTTCTTCTCTATTTTTCTTGTTCTCGTTCTCCTCTTTCTTCTTGTTCTTGTTCTTGTTCTTCTTGTTCTTCTCTATTTTTCTTGTTCTCATTCTCCTCTTTCTTCTTGTTCTTGTTCTTGTTCTTCTTGTTCTTCTCTATTTTTCTTGTTCTCGTTCTCCTCTTTCTTCTTGTTCTTGTTCTTGTTCTTCTCTATTTTTCTTGTTCTCGTTCTCCTCTTTCTTCTTGTTCTTGTTCTTGTTCTTCTTGTTCTTCTCTATTTTTCTTGTTCTTGTTCTCCTCTTTCTTTTTTCTTCTTGTTCAGTTCTTCTCTATTTTTCTTGTTCTCGTTCTCCTCTTTCTCTTGTTCTTGTTCTTGTTCTTCTTTTCTTCTCTTTCTTGTTTCTCGTTCTCTCTTTCTTCTTTTTTGTTCTTTTCTTTCTTGTTCTTCTCTATTTTCTTGTTCTCGTTTCTCCTCTTTCTTTTTCTTCTTGTTCATTTTTGTTCTCTATTTTTCTTGTTTCTCTTCTCCTCTTTCTTTTTTTCTTGTTTTGTTCTTTGTCTTCTCTATTTTCTTGTTCTCGTTCTCCTCTTCTTCTTGTTTCTTGTTCTTGTTTTCTTGTTCTTCTCTATTTTTCTTGTTCTCGTTCTCCTCTTTCTTCTTGTTCTTGTTCTTGTTCTTCTCTATTTTTCTTGTTCTCGTTCTCCTCTTTCTTCTTGTTCTTGTTCTGTTCTTCTTGTTCTTCTCTATTTTTCTTGTTCTCGTTCTCCTCTTTTCTCCTCTCCATTCTTCTTCTTCTTCTTCGTATTTTTCCTCTTCTTTTTCTTCTTCTTCTTGTTCTTTCTCTATTTTTTGTTGTTCTCGTTCTCCTCTCCATTCTTCTACTTCTTTTTCTACCCTTCTCGTACCTTTTCTTGTTTCTTCTTCAGTGTAAGTTTACTTAATTACTTAAGACCCGAATCGTTCGTATAAATTAGACCTGAGATCTCTAAGATTATTCCTTAAAAAAAGAAAATTGGCTGGACATTTAAATTATGGTTAACCATTTTTATTTTCTACTCCCACTTCGGGGGCTTGGATAAAAAAAAAAATAAATAAAATAATCAAAGGTCAAACAAATCCAATAATGGATCTGATCCAAAAGAGAAAACTACAATTATTTTGGGATTGTTCCAAGATGAGACACGAATGGCGTAAAATACAAATCTTTTTTTTTTAAATTTTTTTTTTGAACTCCGACTCAAATAATCTTTTAGAATTCTTAGGACAAGATGATTTTAAGGAAATTAACTAGACAATCCATGAATACGTCAAATTCCCGTTATTACAACGGTCCATAATGATATTGATGCTTCTATTTAGAAAGGAGTGAAGGATTCTAATTCGTGTTTCATGGTTATCAACTTTATATCTAGAATATAGATGAGTAAAAAAAGAAAAAAAATCGGCTTAAAAATGATCTTTTAGTTACAAATTAGACTCTAACTTATTCTCTAACATTTTAAATAGCTGGAGGAGGGGAAGCTCTCAAGTCTTTTTAACTATCGAGAAAGAGAGACCATTGGTTTGAATTCAGAGTTTTTCAGTGACGAAGGCTTGTAGAGAATCGAGCTACAGAACCGACCTGGTCCTGAGTAGACTGGGGAATGTGAGCTGGCAGGGAAGACAGATGCAGTCGACTTTGGATCGTGTGTACGAAAAATATAAAGCATCGAGTTGGAGAGAAACTGTCTTAAATTTTCAAGAAAAGTGACACTTCGTTTCCAGAAAGCCGTAATTAAAGATCCCCTTGGGTCCTGCATTCCAGGAAAACATTCCACTCTGGTTTATTCCTGTAAATAACGATTCTTTACTTTGGTGGTTTGTGCCTCATGCATTACGGACTTTTGTGTTTTGGTCGATTTCCATTCCCTCAAATACGAGCTGTATCTAGTTCACTTATATTTCCCCATTTCTGTTGTTCGTGTAGGCAAGAGGTTATCAATTCTCCATCGTCAACTTTTAATGTATTAGTGTATGTACGTGTTTGTATATGCGGTTTTAGGGAATTCGTCTATAGTCACACGGCATCGTGCAAGAAATTCGTCTATAGCCGCACGCGACACGGCTTTAGAAGTCGACTTTAGTCGCACAAGAAACGGCGCTATAAATTCGACTATATTCGCACACGGCACTGCGCTAGGAATTCGACTATAACAAAAAAACAGGGCTTAAGGAATTCGACTATAAGCGCACACAACACAACTTTAGGAATTTGACGATAAACTATACCAGTATTTCTTAACCGGGGTTCCCCGGAACCCTAAGGTTCCGCAACAGCCACTAAGAGTTCATGGAGAACAAGCGAGATAAGCTAATGCACTTCTTACTTTTTATTTAATTTCATATACGTAATATTACTAAACACGCACAATATATTCTTGGTTATTATAATATAGACATCATCCTATCTAATCTATTATGTTATTAAAAATGTAACAATCATTGGGAATATATTTAGTTATGTCTCTACGGCGCCATTTAGTATTACAGAAAAATTTGACAAGGAAATATTAATTTTTCCTTAAACCGGTTA
Organism: Doryteuthis pealeii; assembly: GCA_023376005.1. Lineage (NCBI taxonomy): Eukaryota > Metazoa > Mollusca > Cephalopoda > Myopsida > Loliginidae > Doryteuthis > Doryteuthis pealeii. The sequence goes on from CM042174.1 coordinate 56,036,541, forward strand.
TTCAAAATATATACTATATGTACCACATGAACTACGTTGGAAATTAAACGAGAAAGATATAGTATATAATTTCCGTGCAGGGGTTCCTTGAAACATGTCATTTATTTTAAGGGTTACGCAAGGGTAAAAAAAAGTTGGGAAATGCTGCACTATGCTATACACGGTGCCGAATTTGACTGGTAATCGCATAGAACGGTGAAAGAGTTAAGTCAACAATTTTATATTTTTAATAGCTTCAAAAAGTTACTAAATTGATGTTTCGTTAATCCTGATGATCTTAGTACAATATTAACTTTCCTTGCACTTATTATTGAATAAATTATTGCATTTCTATGAATTTTTAGATGAGGTTTGATAATTAGTATTATTTTGATTATTCGGACTATTGTCCTCATCTTCATTGTGTTATCTATACAATAATTGGACACATGGCGTAGTGGATAAAAGCGTTGGGTTTAAGACAGTTCTAAGAGACAGTTATCTCTGCTACCGGTTCAATCCTGGTCAAGGGCGACTGTTAACATAAATCAATAATTCCACAGCTTAACACCTGCACCCCAGCTATGGTTACGGAATGAGAACAGGATACCCCAGTGGATCAAATAAAGGGTTGGGTTCAAAGTTCCGTGATGGCTCCTGATTACGACAAGAAGGTTCCCGAGTTCGAAAAGGCTCCGGAGTCCGACAAGAAATACCTGAAGAAGCCGGAGACACCTCGCCGAAAATGTTGAACAGATTACAATGAATATGAGGACAATAGTCCGAATAATACAAATAATACAAATCATTGCATAATTATGATTATCGAAGTAAAACCTATTTTTAGGTTCAATCAAAAGTCATAATGGATACAAATACATTTGTTAGCGGGAAACAGGATGAGCAAAGATAGGAACTGAGAGATAAGGAAATTGGGTAATTATGTTTCTCTTGCGGAGTGGGGGGGGGGCATGATGATTCGGAAAAGGTCGTGGAACTGGCAGTAATTACTGGTAGTCTGGCAGGTAAGGTTAATTTAGTTGTTATTTTAATCCGACCCGACAAATTACATGCAGTTTTACTTGTGCATAAGTAATTTTGTGGTGCACATGCGCGTGTGAGAGGTGGGGGGTTGGTGCCTGTCTTCTTCGATGCTGATGTCCAGCGTTCGATCCCGGACATTTTCAGTGCAGATTGTATTTTACCTTGTTTATTTCGGATTTATCTGATATATATATATGTAACGTAGGTATGAAGTCAACGGCGCTTGGTAAACAGACATTTCTCGCCTATGCCATTTTCAAACCAACTTTAGTTTGGTGAGAAAGTGTCAGTTACTAACTACCGCTGGCTATGCTGTACTACACTAACTTAGATATATGATCTATCAATTATATTGTGCCGCTCTTTACTTACAAATATACCTAAATATAATATGTATATATATATAATATATATAATATATATATATATATATATATGTGTGTGTGAATGTGTGTGTGTGTGTGTCTGTGTGTGTGTCTGTGTCTGAATTTATTTTTATATATATTTATATGTGTCTGTAGTTATATATATATATAATATATATATATATCTGTTATGATATATATTGTTGTGATATAAGACAATTATATGATAGAAATACAATAAATCAACACGTAAAATTTGCACAAAAATAGATGCCTTTTTAAGGCATTGTCAGGGTGGTATGAAAACCTTACATCTCCGCCAATTTGTCGAATTGACTGCTTTCTTTAGTATCATTGAATCTATGCATCGAAATCTATCAGAAAGGACAATAACATCGACATCTAAAATTTGCACAAATAGATTTTAAGAATGTCAAGACAGTTTTGAAGCCTCGTATCTCAGCCAATTGGTCTAATTGAGTTCTTTTTTGCTATCATTATAATCTACACAGAGAAAATCTATCAGAAATTACAATAAAATCGTCACCTAAAATATGTGCTTTTTATGGCACTGTCAGGGCCGTACAAAGGCTCATATTTTCATAAATTCGTCGAAATCTTTGCCGGGAATTCTTTTTGCACTTAAAAAATTATCTGGCTGAAGAATACACCAACTGCACCTCTACAAAAGGGAAATCTCTCCAACGTGGATGGTGACCCGTGATGCTTAAGGATGGAATCCTGGTGGATGAGCAGTCCATGACATGCCATCACTCCACTTTGGCCCTTACTTAGGTTATACGGGCGATCGAAGAGGACCCCTCCGATCAACCGGCTGGTCATGTCAAGCCCCAGCACCTATATGATTGTCCCAACCCTATTGTCCTTATGGAAAACCGCAACACTTTTTATCATATGTGCTAGAAGGCGGTGGCTGAGGGTCTTCCTGTCTTGGTATGACGTTAAACTGTATCTAATGGTAAAGTTCCAGTTCTGGAATTCTGGTGAATATGGAGTACCCTTTCATCGCTATTTCTCCCAGGTACACTCGGATCCGGGTGGTGTACCTGTTAGGGCCCCATATATTGGTCAAATAGATCAAAAAATGAGTTTTAATAAAATGTGTCTAAAAAAATTGAGTTAGAAAAAAATTTGAATACCCACAACAATGGATAAAACAAAAACGTCTTCGGCAAAATAACCTAAGGGTTGACATGCCGTAAAACCCAACCAACGAAGCAAAATTTCCGGTGAGAAGAGTTTTCTTGTTCATACGCTTTGACAATGTTCGACATTACAAAAAATGACCGCGATATTTTGTGACGTATGCAGACATTTTATCGAGAATATGAAAGATTTAAACTTAATGAATAACTCCGGATTGTTTTAAATGTTTGATTTTTTTCAGATAAAGATGAAGTGTGTGGTGTAATGGTTATCGTCGTAGGAAACGAACACGCCAAGATTTCAAATTCTGGACGAGGTTGTTTGCATTTCACATGGTGCTAATACCCTTGGGGAAAGGTATGAATTTAACTATTCTCTCTCCGGCTATAGGTAAATAGTAAGACAGACTGGGCTATGTAACCAGACTAGGAGAAGGAAAACTCTGAATTCAACCATATTAAGCTCTGCTTAATAAATTGACCTCGTGCACAGGAATTGGTATGAATCCAACTATTCTCCTCCAGCTATAGGTAAATAGTAGGGCAGACTGGGTACTTTAACCTTGGCTAGGAGAAGGAAAACTCTAATTTAAACATATTAACTCTGCTTAATAAATTAACCTAATGTCACATCCTGCTCGGTGTTGGTAAATATGTATTTCAGATAAAGATGCGGAAATCCGTTCTCGGATTTTATCTAAACTTGAACAAGACCGGAAACTTACATTGCAGGCAGTTGCTGAAAAAAGTCAGAATTTTGCATTTGCAACACGAATACAGCTAAAATTAAAGGAAGACATTTTTTTACAGGTACAGACAGTTCGACTAAAGGCTGTTGAATAAGATTTTCCCGTGTCTGCCAATAGTCGCTAAGTGGTATAGCAAGCTGCATAAGGAAAGAAGCGGCAAAGTCAAAACCCTCTTTTCCTTCCAGCCTCGAAAGAAGTAACACGTACCAAGTTTCGTTCCTATCCACGGACAGGGGAATTTGCGCCCCAGCATTTTCGTGTCGCATGGCACACAATAAAATGCTTAATATGTAAGTCTTTACACTTTTTTTTACTAACAGTTTCATATCAAGGACTCAAGATTTTCTCTACTAAAAGACTTCTTTTCCTATTAAGACATTTCACTCATACAACTCTGTAAAACTCTTCTTTATATCTCCTTTCATTTCTGCATTCTCTTCTATGAAGTTTGTTCAGGCAATAAAGTATCATTGTAATAATTTCGTTGTGAATTGTTCTCACATTTATTCCGTATGAGAAAACAACACTCAACCAATTATCGTTCTTCGGCAGCTAAATAAAAAAAAATGGTAAAGTCAATTTGAATGAAGCGTAAAAAAATCAATATATTAATGCGGTAGTACCTACAGATAAATAATAAACCATTCCGTTTTATTCATCAGATATGGATGCATGTGCTCACATGTTATGCCAATTAATGGACCATATCGTTGTAATTGTGAGGAAATAAAGGGAAGGAAAGAATGTGCTACACGTTAGAGGGAAAACGAAAGCAAATAAATAAATAAATATGAGATATAGGAAAAGATAGTACTTAAATAGATAAGGGGAAAAAGAGAAAAAAGAAAAGAAATAATTTTGCCAGAGTTTCTAGACCACGGTCTATGTCCAGTGGTTTCGGCCATTAGACTGTATGGAATTTAATATCAGCGTAATCCCAGGAGACCCTCCCTCCCACAGGCAACACCTTGGTTTAAATGGGCAGGGCATGGCTGGTTTATTTCCCAGTACCTGATGCACCCCAAAAGAGGAATGCCGAAGGGTTCACACAATTTTTAAACAGTAGCCACCGCATGAGCTTGGGTTTGTATGTGGTTCCCCAATAATGTTCCTTGTGTTCAATTGGCATGGTGGGATGTCAGTAAATATCTACGTTTTACATATGGAACTATTAACAATAGCTCTTAAGTAAACATATCAAACGATGTAATAATCAAATTATCATACTTAGTATATCTACGGTTCCCGCTATTTACCATTATTAGCGACTAGACATGATGCCATATTGAAAACTCCAAAAGTGACAGAAACGTAAAAAGAAGTCACAGACAAAAATTTTCAGCCCGAAATTTTCGTGCTGGAAAAACTTTAAAAGCAAAAACCTTTGCATTGAAAATTAACACATTGAATTTTTTTCGCTGCAGACTGGATGGAATAAAATTTCATCTATGGAATTTACCCATTATTTCGTTTTGTAAAAGAAAAAAATAAATCCCCCCCCCCACTCCAAACAAATGTGTCCACCGAGTGTTGTTAAAAATAGTTTAAACGAGAAATTCCAAAAAGTTTTCGTTGAGGCTTTTGGAAAGTGCACTAAAGCAAAAGTGCTTTTGCATTGAAAAGAAAATATGGTTCCTTTTTTTTTCAAAACCAAAGCATGCTATGTCATATATGAATCTTCGTCCAAAAGTACTATGCCTTCTTTTGTACTGCATTTGCTGGCTAACCAGCATCACAACACTATACTAATTGAGCAGTTATATGCTTTCAAGTAATCCTATTTAATGTTAATAATTTGCAAAGACTATTCCTTGTAACTATTCCTATTTGATAATTACCGTATTTGACGGCATATAAAACGCACCCCCATTTCAGCAGGTCAGATTAAGGAAAAAAAGTGTTTAGTGTATTTAAGCATATATTGTTAAATTATATATTGCATTACACAAGCAGAAACATAGCTGTATAAAAGCAATTTGGCAGTTTAGGGTAGGTAAAAGTACTGAGCGTAATCTGGGTTAGTGAGTATCATAGAGAAGATTAGCCTAGGCCTACGGGGAGGTCTCAAACTTCACATACGATGTATAAGACGCAGGGCAATTTTTTTAGGCAAAATTTTGGAAAAAAGTGCGTCCTATATGCCGTCAAACACGGTATAACAATCATTTGTTTGCACGCAGTTATGTTTCCAAGTATTCCTATCTAATACCAATAATTTTTAAAAGAATATGTATTTGACCTTTTGGTAGTGTCGATTATGGTCCTATCAATCTGATTGTTGATAGATTGGTTTTTAACATGTCAACCCATCTAAGGTTATTTTATGCATGGAGGTTAGGGAATTGTGTTCATTGTACGTTCATATTTACATATTTTTAATTTTTATGTAGTTATTTCTTAAGAGCTTTTTTGCACACGGTCCTATCAAATGCAAATAATTTATAGATATATTTAACCTATAGATGGAACCCTAATAGGCACTGCCACTTTAGATCACAGTGGACCTGGGATAATGGCAACGAAGGAGAATTATATGGCTTCAAGTAATTATTCTAATCTAATAATGTTTCAAGTATTCCTATCTTCTACGCAATGGTTTTCTGTACTATCAAGTCCCTTACGGGTCACCGGGAAACAGGTTATTGGGCTAGAGAATGTTATGACTGCTAAATATTTTATACTGCTGGAAAATATTGTCAATTATAATTATATTATTTGTACGTGACCGGTAATAAATTCACTTCTTCAATATACGTGTCTCCTCGTGTTACTACTTAGCCCAGTCGGTAACATTACAGTTTTCTCACTCCTCAGATCACTAGAAAAGGATCCTCACTATCAGATGCAGTATAGTGTAGTGGATCTGGTAGTAATGGCGACTAAAGGATTACTCCACATTCCTCCGAACTTCAAAACTAGAAACAAATTGTTGTAACGCCTATGAACATGTTGGCATTCTGTTAATTCGTTTGTGGTAATTTTTTTTCTTTTACTTATATCTCTTCATCAAAATACAAAATCCACCAGTTAAGATTTACGGTGAAGGATTCTATTAGGATTCTCATTTCTCAGTAAAAAAAAAAAAAAGAAAGAAAAAAAACACAGACATATTTTGTACTGTTGAAAATATTGTCAATTGCTGGTTGGTTGTTGGTTGGTTGGTTCTAAGGCATGTCAAACTATTGGGTCATTTTATGCGACGAACTTTCGTTTTATTCATGGTACTTAATATTTTTTTAAGCACAAAAAAATCATCTTGTTCTATTCAACCCATAGATGAGACCCTAACAGATACTTCCAGTTCGAGTCAGAGTGGACCTAGATTAATGGTAATGAAGGGGTATTTCACATTCTCCATAGCTCCAGAACTGGAACTTCATCATTAGATACAGTTTAAACGTCATACCCAAGACAGGAAGACCCTCAGTCACCGCCTTCTAGCACATATGATAAAAAGGGTTGGGTTTTGGCATAAGGGCAAAAGGTTGGGACAATCATATAGGTGCCAGGGCTTGATGTGACTAGCGATCAGAAGGGCTTCTACAACCGCCTGGATAGCCTAAGTAAGGACCAAAATGGAGTGTTGTATATCATGGACTGCTTAGCCACCAGGATTCCATCCTTTAGCATAACGGGTCGCCACCCACGGCTCACAGATGGCCCCATTAGGGGGGGTTCTTACTTCTCTTCAAAGGTGCAGTCGGTGTATTCGACATTCAGAGTCGACAGGGCTTATTGTCAATCTCTAATCTCTGGTAACTAGTGATTTATGAAAAATATGAAAAATATTTTATCTGGTAATATATATATATATATAATATATTATATATATATATATATATATATAGTCCGGTAGAATAATGTTTTATATTTTAAATTACCGCCACACATACGCTAGTAGCGGCGAGTGGGTGGGGTATATGTCTTTGAGTAGGAGCATCCATGTCATTTTAGTTACCATTATGGCATGAAATAGTAAGAATCGTTATTTTTTAAATTAAATGTACTTAATATAGGGTGACTGTATCATTGCCAAGTGGCGACATCTTGTGGCCACCTGCTTACCACATGTTATCCCTATCTCTCAGCCTTTAATCGTAGGCTGCAGACAACTGACAAACTGGAAGATGTTATTGGTTATGAAATCTCAGCAATAGCAGAGACAATGGCGAGGTGATCATTACAGAACTTCAGTGAGGCTTCAAGAGTGACAAAGCATTTGGACAATATGATCTTCTAAAACAAAGTGAAAAAATAAACAAATAAAACAAATAAACATTTAAATAAGAAATGGCAAATATTGTTCTTTCTTAAAGTAATATTAAAATTTGAATTGGATCTATGTTGGCTTTTTTTTATTTACATTTTGATGTAATGAATATGCATACACCTGGTTTGGTTTGGTTTGTTTTGTTTTACGGCATATCAACCTCAGTGGGTCATTTAATGCCGATAAAGTTTTGAAATAAATCAATTCTTAATGGATAATACAATTTTTTTATAAATACATTTTTCTATTTAACCCATAGATGGAGTTTAACGTCATTCCCAGGACATGTAGACCCGCAGATACCGCCTTCTAGCACCCATATGATAAAAAGGGGTTGGGACTTGCCATAAGGCCAATAGGCATACACCTGGGTCCCCCTCACAGTAATATGATTGGCTGGTGTCAGCCATAAATACAGAGCAATGTAGAGGTACAATGCCTACGACTACGAAGTCCCCCAGTACTATTACTTACCTGCTCGATCGATACCACTCTGTTAACCATGGCCCCACCACTCTGCTACTTCTACTAAATATATCCCTTCCGGGACATATCACATTTCAAACCCGAAACATCATTCTTCCGTTCACATACCTAGGTAGTAATATCTCATCGCAGAAAGCGATGTTAATGAAACGCCTGGTAGTTAATAGAAGGCATGGTCTGCAAATTCTTCTAAGCCGTAGTTGTATCAGTGCTACTGTATAGTTGCATCACTTGGACCTTAACGAAGCACTAAGAGAATAAGCTGAGATGGGAGCAGCACTAGAATGCTGCGTGCGATCTTAAACAAGTCGTGAAAACAATACCCACAAGAAAGCAGGTGAATGGTCACTTGCTCCCTATCACACAAACCATCAAGTGAGACGAACAATAACATGCTGGAGAAGTAAGCGAGAAACCAGCAAATGGACATGTCAGTGCTGGCGCCCAGCAAGAACTCATTGACCAGCTCTGTGTGGATACTGGATGCTGCGCAGAGGACCTCCGATGACAATTAATGATAGGGGCGGTTAACGAGAGACTGGCCATGGATATCGCGTGCTACTTGCGGAACTATGATATAAGATTATATATATATTATATATATATTATATATATAATATATATTATATATATATATATATATATACTATTATATGATTCCTCTCATCCTCCCTTGATTCGTTCGGTTATTATCCAATTTGTTTCGTCTTTCAACATTTTTCAAGTGATGTTTCTCTGAAAGAGATTGACCGAAAAAAAAAGGAAAAATAAAAATAAAATTAAACATAAGGGTTCCTAGCTGTTCTTTTTTAGAAATTCAATATTTTACAATGTATACGCTTTTTCGCCTCTTTGATAAAATAGTCTCACGTCTGGTATCTGTATACGAACAAACCAATAATAAATTGAGAACTGAAATATA
>CM042174.1:56045621-56048121 GCA_023376005.1 Doryteuthis pealeii
GGAAGGAAGAAGAAAAAGGAAGGTGGGAAAGGGAGGAAAGGAGGTAAGAAAGAGAGAGAAGCGGAGAAGAAAGAAGAGAAAAAGAAGGGAAGAGAGGTGAGGGGGAGGAAAGTAAAGTAAAATTAAAGAGAAAAAAGAGAAGAGAAAAGGAAAGAAAGAAAAAGAAAGGAAAGAAGAAGGAGCGAAAAGAAGAAAGAACAGAAAGAAAGGGGAGGATGAAAAGAGAAAAAAAAGAAAGGGAGGAAAGAAATCTCCATTAATAGAAAGGGAGGGGAAAAAGGAATTGGAAAGAAGAACAGAAAAGAAGGGAAAAAATGGAGAAAAAAAAAAAAAAAATAAAGGGGAACAAAAAAAAAAAAAGAGCAAAAAGAAAAGAAAAAAGAAGGAGAAGATAATAATCTCCACTAAAGAAGAACCAGGAAGGAAGGCGGTTGGGGGCGAGGTCAGTGAAAAAGGAAAAGGAGACAAACAAGGAAAGACAAGGAAGGAAAGAAAGAAGAAAGAAAACGAAAGAAAGGAAAGCCATAATTTCACTATAAATATTAAAGGAAGAGGGGTGGGAGTAAGGATAAGAAATGAAAAGAAGGAAAGAAAAGGACGGAGAAAGAAGGAAAAAGGAAGTGGAAAGAAAAAAGAAAAGGAAAGAGAGGGGCGAAAAAGAAAAAAAGGAAAAAGAGAAGAAATAATCTCACTAAAAGGAACAAGAAAGGAGAGGTGTGTTTGAAAAAAAAAGAAAGGAAGGATGGGAAAGTAAGGTAAGAGGGAAGAAGAAATTAAAACTCACCTAAACGATAAAGGAGGGGGGGCGGGGGGGGAGGGGGGGGGGGGGGGGCCCGGAGGCGGGGGCCGAGCCAGGGACCGGGGGATCAGCTGGGGGGGCCGGGGGGCGGGCCCAGTCAGGGGCGAGGAATAGAATGAAAGGAGAAAAAAAAAAAAAAAAAGAAAGAGAAGAACTCCGCTAAGAAGGAGAGGAAAAAAAAAAAAGAGAACGGAAGAAGAAAGAGAAAAGAAAAGAAAGAAAGGAAGAAAAAGGAAAAGCGGGAAAAAAAAAAAAAAAAGAAAGAAGGAAAAAGAAAGAAAAAGGAAAAAAGAACAGGAAAATTTAATCTCACTAAAAGGGAAGAACCAAGAAGGAAGGGATGAAAAGAAGAAGAGGAAAAGAAGAAAAGAAGAAGGAAGGAAGGGGATAAGAGAAGAACGACAAGGGAAAGGAAAGAAAGAAAGAAAAAAGGAAGGAGGGAACAGAAAGAAGTAGGAAAGAGAAAAAGGAGAAAGAAGTAGAAGAGAAGAAGGGAGAGAACAAGAATGTCTCTCTACTAAGTGGAAAGGGAAGAACGGGCGGAATGGGGAAAAGAAGAAAGGAAAGAAAAAGAATCCCACTAACTTGAAAGCAAGGAAATAAAAAGAAGCATAATCTCACCTAAGTAAATTAAAGAAAGGATATTGAATGATGAAAAAAAGGAAGCAGAAGGGAGATGAATAAGAAGAAAAGAGAAAGAATATCTCATTAAAGTGATAAAGAAGGGAAATAAAGAAGTAGTAATAAATGAAGAAGAAATAAATGAATTAATGTCATTTTAAAGTAAAAGGGAAGAAGGAAAAGAAGAAGAAATACGAAGGGAAAGAAGAGGGAAAAAGCAAAAGAAGAAAAAAAGATAAAGAAGAAAGAAAAAAAAAAAAAGGGAAAGGGGACATAAGAGGAAATAAGACAGACAGAAAGAGAACGAAAGAAAAAGACCAGACAGAAGACGAAAGAACAGGAGATGAGGAGAAAAGGAAAGAAAGACAGAAAGAAGACAAAAGAACGAAAAGACAGCGAAAAAAAGAGAAAAAAAAAGTGAAAAAAAAAAAAGAAAAAGAACGAAAGAAAGAAAAGAAAAAGAAAAGAAAGAACGAAAGAAAAAAAAGAACGAAAGAACGAATAAAGAAAGAAAGAGCGAAAGAAAGAAGGAAAAAAGAAAAGAAAAATAACATCTCTAGGGAAATGGAAAGAGGGGATGGAAAGAAGATAAAAAAAAGAGGGAATGGAAAGGGATATTCAGGAAGGAGAGAAAGAAAGAAAGAACGAAAGAAAGAAAGACAAAGAGAAAAAAGAAAGCAAGATAGTCTAAGGTCTGGGGATTGCAAAGGCAAAACTGACAATCATCAGGGATCGTTGACTCCAGTTCCGCTATTGCAACTATATATATATATATATATATATTATATATAATATATATATAAGAGGGAGAGAGAGAGAGAGAGAGAGATACACACATACATACATATACATACATACGTACACATTGATAAGAAAACAGAGTTTTTAAAAGTGAAAGAAATTAACAAAGAACCAAAGATTAAAAACAATCGAAGAAATATTTGACAAAAAACTAAAAAGTGAGATAGATAGATAGATAGATAGATAGATAAGAGAGAGAGAGAGAGAGAGAGAGAGAGAGACGAGAGAGAGAGAGAGAGAGAGAAATGAACAAAATAGGCAGATATATTGCACGCTGAA
>CM042174.1:56050621-56071987 GCA_023376005.1 Doryteuthis pealeii
AAAACGTATTTGGCATAAAATAACCCAAGTGTTGACATGCCGTTAAAATCCAACCAACCAACCACCCAACAAGAACGAATAAAACAAAAAAAAACGTATTTGCATAAAATAACCCAAAGGTTGACGTGCCGTAAAATCCAACCAACCAACCAACCCAAAAAGAATTAATAAAAAACGTATTTGGCATAAAAATAACCCAGGTGTTGACATGCCGTAAAACCAACCAACCAACCAACCAACCAACCAACCAACCCAACAAGAACGAATAAAACAAAAAAAAACGTATTTGGCATAAAATAACCCAGGTGTTGACATGCCGTAAAACCAACCAACCAACCAATCAACCAACCAGCCAACCAGCCAGCCAGCCAACAAACAGTTTTGAACTCGGAGTTTTCCTTCTCCTAGACTGGTTGCATAAACAATTCTGACCTACTGATGGAGTGAGAATAATAATAGGTTGACATATTTTGTTTAACCTCTACAATATATCTATGTGCACAATATTTGGTGCAAAATATCTATTTTCTGTATTTCTTTTTCTATTTTTCTTTTTTTCTTTTGTCATTATACTCTGTCGACTTGAATTTCCTACTCTGAACATAACTTGATATTTCTAGATAAAAACAAATCTTGTTCTTCGGCGATAAATATACAGTGAATGTCCAAAAATGGAATTTCATCTTTTGTTCCGATAATATTACGATAAATATAAACAGTTTTGTGGCGTTGCTAAGCGACGACTAAATAAACAAATTATGTGACAAAGATCAGAAGTTCAATAATTTTTTTTACGCTTTAAGTTCAATCTCTGCAAGGTCTGCTGGCAGGAGAATACGCCGACTTCACCCCTGCAGAGGGTGAGACCGCCTTGTCGGCTGGAGCAGAAGAATACGCCAACACCCCATGCAGTGGGGTCACCGTCTTGTCGGCTGGGGCAGTAGTATACGCTGACTTCACCCCTGCAGAGGTGAGACCGCCTTGTCGGCTCAGAAGAATATGCCAACGACACCCCATGCAGTGGGTCACCGTCTTGTCGGCTGGGCAGTAGTATACGCTGACTTCACCCCTGCAGAGGGGTGAGACCGCCTTGTCGGCTGGAGCAGAAGAATACGCCAACGACACCCCATGCAGTGGGGTCACCGGTCTTGTCGGCTGGGGCAGTAGTATACGCTGACTTCACCCCTGCAGAGGGGTGAGACCGCCTTGTCGGCTGGAGCAGAAGAATACGCCAACGACACCCCATGCAGTGGGGTCACCGTATTGTCGGCGGGGCAGTAGAATACGCTTTCACCCCTGCAGAGGAGTCACTGCCTTGTCGGCAGGGGCAGTAGAATACGCTGACTTCACCCCTGCAAAGGGGTGAGACCGCCTTGTCGGCTGGGTCAGTAGAATACACCGACTTCACCCCTGCAGAGGGGTCACCAACTTGACGGCTGGGGCAGTATAATACGTTGACTTCACTCCCACAGAAGGGTCACCGCCTTGTCGACTGGGGCAGTAGAATACGCCTATTACACCCCTGCAGAGGGGTGAGCCCATCTTGTCGGCTGGAGCAGTAGGATACACCGACTTCACCCCTGTAGCCTTGTCGGCTGGGGCAGTAGAATACGCTGATTTCACTCCAACAGAGGGGTTACCGCCTTGTCGCCTGGGGCAGTAGAATACGTTAACGACACCCCATGCAGAGGGTGAATCTGGAATTTCCAGGTCACCACTCTGTAAGCCTAATTGATTTATATATTCTACCTTACTACCTTCTACACTCTCATTAACCTGATACCTAAAACTACACACCAACCAATACACAGGGAACTAGTTTCGTGATATATTGCTTGGTCAAGGAGTTTGCACTTGGAACCAGGGCTGCATGCTAGAAAATGCGTAGATGTCAAACATGCGCCTGAAAAAAAAATAGAATATGGCCTGGAATGCTTTGAACTGGCCTTTGGCACCCGAAAAATTCAGGTGTACATGGTCACTGCGTAGACACAAAAAATGAGTAGGCGTAGCTCATAACCAATGAAAACAGGCTGGGTGAGGAAGTATGTCTACAGGAAAACTGCGTAGGTGTCAGGATCAAAGAGGCGTGATCCTCTGAGTTGAACAATTATAAAAAGTCCTTTGAAATTTGGGCTGAACAGCTTGATATCGAGATCCCTTGTAGTCAGAACTCCCGAAGGCTCTGGTGTATGTGCATCCTCTACCGACGAATCTCAGTCTACACACAATCAAGGAATGAAAATATAATTGTATATTTTTATATATACTAGTGTTCCGTGTTCTTTGACGGGTCCAGTGACTGTATATAACAGTTTTATTTCCCAGCCTCCCCTTAAACCAAAAAAATAAACTTTGTTAAATAAGTGAGTCTTACCTTCCTAATCAAATTAATTATTTAACCCACTATTACAATCAATCAAACAATCTGTCATAGATTAAATTATTTAAATCAATGGTATATATTTCCAAGTCATACAGAGGAAAAAAATTGTGGAATAACACAATTAGTTCACATCCATCTCACGTCCTCCCACCGCTAACGTCCCACACTGATACCACACTCATCGTTTTAAATTACGATCGAAAAATAGATGGATAGATACATAAATACATATGTGGAGAAAAGTAGACAAATACTGTATGTAGTACTGGGTGGATATTTATTATAGGTGGGGATGTTGACATTATAACCTTTCGGTCTATTAGACCTTTTTCAGGACACGGGACTGTGTTCTTGTATTGAAGGGTGCTGTTTTCATACTGACGATAGTCTTGAGGTCATGATTGGGGAGGGGTGGTCAGTTGCTGATGCCTACTGGGAATAGTTAAAGGATGGTAGTGGGAGTTGTAATTCTTTTTTTTAAATTAGGTGTTGCCAATTAGGTGTGGGGTCATGGAGTGGAATTGGGGTGAATTGGTGTAGAACGGGGTCGCCAGCGTATCATAGATGTTTTGTTTGGTGGAGATAAGGGTGTGGGTCGTGTAAGAGTAGGGAATGACAGAGTGGATTTTATTATATATGTGTGTGTTTTATTTATTTATTATTTAGTTGTTTTTGCTAAGAATCGTGTTGTTGTTTTGTAGCCCTATACTGTTTTTGGTGTGTGTGTGTGTGTGTGTGTGTGTGTGTGGAGGGAAGGATTCCGACTACAGTAGGTTTGTTTGTTTGTTTTACGGCATTTCAACCACAGTGGGTCATTTAATGCCGATAAAGTTTTGAAATAAATTCATTCTTAATGGATAATACAATTTTTTTATAGATACATTTTTCTATTTAACCCATAGATGGGACCCTAACAGGTACTACCACTCCGGGTCAGAGTGAACCAGGGAGCAATGGTGATGAAGGGGTGCTCCACATTCCCCAAACCTCCAAAACTGGAACCTCACCATCAGATAGTGTTTAACGTCATTCCCAGGACATGTAGACCCGCAGCCACCGCCTTCTAGCACCCATATGATAAAAAGGGGTTGGGGCTTGCCATAAGGGCAATAGGGTTGGGAAAATCATATAGGTACTAGGGCTTGACGTGACTAGCCGATTGATCAAAGGGGGCCTCTCCGACCGCCCGTCTAGCCCAAGATAGAGCCAAAGTGGAGTATTGCATGTCATGAACTGCTCATCCACCTGGTGGAGGGAAGGAGGGAGGGTAAATAATATTTATACTCTATTTAATCAATCACCTGGTCATATCAAGCCCTGGCAACTACATGATTGTCCCAAGCGTATTCTTCAACAAACACTCAAACCTTTTTATCATATATATATTTACCAACCCCTCCGCCCTAGCAGGATGTGTCACAAGGTCAATTTCTTAAGCGGAGTACAAGAGGTTAGAATTCAGAGTTTTCCTTCTCCTAGACCGGTTGCCTAGCCATGGTTAAAGAACCCGGTCTGCCCACTATTTACCCATTGCTGGAGGGAGAATTGGATTGATACCTTTCCCAGTGGTATTAGCGCTAAGTGAAAATGCAGTTACCGCGTCCAGGATTTGAACTCGGAGTGACGAGTCCATTTCTCATGACTAAACTTTTTATCATATAGTTGCTAGCAGGCGGTGACTGAGGGTCAACCACAAGTATTTATTAATATGCATGAGATTAATGAAAGTTATTTCTGAAATGAATCATGTATTAAAAAAAAAGAGTTGGCATTAACTAACCCACAAGAGTTGATATGCCATTGAACCAAAACAACCTTTCCTGTCAGTAATTCTTCACTTAATTCCTGACCAAAGACAATACCTTTCTTCCTGTTTTTTTTTATGTATTTTTATAGTAAAATCATTCCAGTGCATTTAAAATCTATCTGTAAATATAAAGGGCAGTATGTGTGCCTAAAGGTCATATGGTCCCTTATCCGCATATTGAACCTGGGTTGAGGAATCCAGTTTCTACGACTCTAACCACTACACCACGCACCAACTAAACCAATAGTATAGAATTCCACGCCAAACAAAAGGAAATATTGGAGAACCACACAATGATGGAATTACTCAAGAAGGTTGTTTCTTATGAAGCTGAAATGTTTAGCTATTAAAGAAAAAAACTGTTTTGTGTCTTATCTGTTAATTGTTTATTTGCTACGAAACAAAATAAAGAAAAATGGAGGTGAACATCCTGTGAGAGTGTTAATTACATTATTATTGTGATATTGCCAGAAGTAGTACAAGTATCTGTATGTATCACAATTCCAGACTGTTTTGTTCTAGATAATATGCGACGACACAGATATAGATTTACATAACAAAAGACACAAACTGAAGCATATATATATATATATATATATTTCTTATTATAATGGAGATTGTGGGTTTGTCTGTCTGTAACCGAAACTATATTACTATACATGTTACAATTCCTTTCGTTATTTACATCATATTCTCCATGATTTTATTTTTATTTAAACCTCAATTATTAATAAAATTGTTTTACATTACTTACACTGTTGACCATATCTAATACTAATAACATGCAATTATATTTATATATACAACAAAATAGAGGTTTACAGTGTGAATGGGAAGGCTAATTTGCATATTGATCTTAAAAAAATAATTTTAATAAATATATGCTTAGTATTATTGATTTCTAATTGTTTGGTTTTATCTTATTGAATATGAGCAAAAATCTCTTCAATAAATCTTAAAAGAAATCCCTTAACGAGAAGAAATAACTGTAATATTATTCTTTACTTCCTATTTTAACTAAACAGTTTAATTAAGAAAATTTACCAATGAAAGACGGGAGTAACGGAAAATGATGGAAGAGTTAGTTTCAAAGTTGTTCTATTTTTCAATCATACCCCCTCTGTTCAAAATCTTTTTATCTACATTCTTATTCAGTTTTATTAGCCTTTCTAATTTAATATGATATTTTATTATAAAATTTAACTAAAATACTTGCACCCGGAGGGTGCATATATTTGCAAGTATATATATATATATAATAAGATAAATATATAAAGGTTTTACATATCTATTTATTAGGTGACAAAGGAACATTCACAACCATATTGGTTTCATGTGATACAAGCACATCTTCACCTGATGATTGCATCGCATGAAACGAATATGGTTGTGAATGTTCCTTTGTCACCAAATAAATAGATATGTAAAACCTTTATATATTTATTTTATTATATTATATAACAGCTCTATTTTATATTGAGCACTCTTCCAATAATACTGCCTTTGGTACACCATTCCAGCAAAAGCTGAAACAGTGACCATCTCACACTATATATATATATATATATATATATATATATATATATATATATTGTCTTTTGTTATGTAAATCTATATCTGTGTCCTCGCATATTATCTAGAACAAAACATTCTCGAATTGTGATACCGTCAAATATATATATATATATATATATATATATATATATATATATATATAAACACCCCCTTACCTATTATGGTAGAGGCGTGTAGTATCATTTGACAAGCTTAATTTTGGGATGGTCAGCTGTGTACTGTGGCCGAGGCGATATAGTGTTTCACTAGTGTTTCACTGTGTCTGCTGAAGTCCTGGTTTCGATTTCTGTCGGAGGGAAATCGTTAGTATATACCGCTGATGAGACTTAATAAAGTCGAAACAGTCTGTACGGTATTCTACACATCGAGCCATCCTTTGCTGGGATTACACTTGTCAAGTTCATTTTCTATAGGAAAAAGTATCGAATTTTATGCGATACATGCGTTGTAAGTGCCTTCAAGTAAAAATTTTATATATATATATATATATATATATATGTTTGTGTATGTGTATGTGTGTGTAAAAATGGAAATTGGAAATGAATCCGACAATTTGAGGAAGCATGAATAAAGAAAAAAAACATAATGGATAATACAAGATGAAATTAATCAATATCACTTACACATGTGTTTCGGTCAGTTCATCTGTGTGAAAATATTCCGCACACAGAGAAGATTCGACCTTCGTCAGAGTGAATTTCACTCTAATGAAGTAGCGAAGGAATTGGAAGTGGGAGGTAATAACAATTGGTAGGGGGAGGTTTATATATATATATATGTGTGTGTGTGGAAAGAGGATTGGAATGAATACAACAGAATGTGGTGGAGATGTGAGGAAAAAAAGTACAAAACTCAGACAAAAGTGTATAGGATATATTTCGCTAGAGCTTTGAGCTCGGCATCATCATTAGAACGACGGATGATGCCGAACTCAAAGCTCTAGCGAAATATATCCTACACACTTTTGTCTGAGTTTTGAATAATGTACACATAGATAAACTCCTGACCGAAACACGTATAAGTTAAATTAATAAAATATCCTATTTTATCCATTCAATACTTTCTTTCCTTTATTTCTCTTTTCAACATAACACACACACACACACACACACATATATACACATATATATATATATATATATATGTGTGTGTGTGTGTGTGTGTATATATATATATATATATATATATACATGTTGAGTCTAGTCCTCTGTGTGTATATATTATATTTGGATATATGTTATGTATATATAGATATCTATAATAAAATAATATATTGTGTTAATCCGGCCCTGTGGGAGCCCGGGAAAATACTTACAGTGACTAACAACTTAATAAAAGAGACGGTCTAGCTCATTCGGTAGAGTAGCCGCCTTGGAATCGCAAGATTCTGAGTTCAATACCGGTCCCTGCCAACTCAGCGTATCAGTAACACAAATTAGGTAATCTGACCTCTGCCTCAAATGGGAGAGTTGATGGTAGGCGTGGCACTCAATTTCAGCTGGTCTTTAGTAAAGTAAAGTCATCGGGGTGACCTAATGTTGGTATCAGCTATACAGCGAGAAAGTCTATCCTCTTTTTTCAATAGCGCTAGACGAAGCTCCTCACATTACCACACAGATCCCTGTGCTACTCATACCCTGAGTTTTCGATGGCCGGTACCGAACCCGGAAGATTGTGGTTCCTAGTACGACGCTCTACCGACTAAGCGAAAAGGGGATAGACTCCATCGTTGACCGTATACCAAAAATAGGCCACTCTGCAAATTTTTTTTTTTACTTCCAAAAATGGTGGCTGTACTTCCGGATCAAATTGGGTAATCTGACCTGTGCGGTAAACTAGGGAACTGATGGTAGGCGTGGCGCTCCACTTCAGCAAACTCAATCTCCCTTGTTTAATGCTAGCAAAAAGGGGATGGCCTCCATCGTTGTCAGGTTGATACCAAAAATAGGCCATTTCACCAACATTTTTTTAACTACCAAAAAAGATGCCTGTACTTCCGGATCAAATTGGGTAATCTAACCTGTGCGGTAAAGTGAGGAGCTGATGGTAGGTGTGGCGTTCTACTTCAGCAAAACTAATCACCCTGGTCTAATGCTAGCGAAAAGGGGATGGACGCCATCGTGGTCAGGTTGATTCCAAAAATAGGCTATTCCGCCAACTTCCAGCAAAGATGGCTTTACTTCCGGATAAAGTTGTGTAATCTGATCTGTACGGTAAAGTGGTGGAGTTGATGGTAGATGTGACGCTCCACTTCAGCAAACTCAATCTCCCAGGTCTAGTGCTAGCGAAAAGGGGATGGACTCCATAGTTTTAATGTTGATACCAAAATTAGGGTATTCATCCAACAATATTTTTTTACTTCCCAAAAACTCAACTTCCGGATGTTCCCCTCAATTGACTATTTGGATTCCAATTTAAGTTTCGCTAAAAAAATGCGGCAAGATCTTCGAAATGATTCCACTCTGAAAAGAGTTAATGAAGCGTATTTGTGCGAAATAAACTGACAAATAGCACTTTAGCGGTGAGCATCTTACTTATACAAGTACTCATTCCCACCGCGAGACAAGCCATTACTGTACAAAAAGTACAAAAAAAAAAAAAAAGTAAAAAGAAAAAGAAGCGAAAAAAGAAAAGAATATAAAAAAAAAGAAAAAAAATCGAGTCAAAATAAACGAGGACAAATTGTTGCAGACTGGATAAAAAAAAAATCCGATATTGGAATTTCTATTGAGACGGAAACGACTTGCGAATCGAACCGACACTCAGAAAAACGGGTCACTCAGTACGAATAGACGGAAATCTGACGGTGCCTGAAGTCTATGACAGTTATGGGAGTTTAGTGAGTCACATCTGTAACAATATATATATATATATATATATATATATATATATATATTGTTACAGATGTGATATATATATATATATATATATATTGTTACAGATGATATATATATATATATTGTTACAGATGTGATATATATATATATATATATATATATATATATATATATATATATATGGAGGCGTGTGGGCTAGTGGTTAGAGCCGTGGAAAATGGACTCGTCGATTCGAGTTCAATTCCTAAACAAAACTGTTGGCATTTCACATAGCACTAATACCCTTGGGAAAGGTATGAATCCATATATTCTCCATCCAGCTATGGGTTAAATAGTAGAGCAGACTGGGCTCTTCAGCCTTGGGTAGGTAACCAGTCTAGAGAGGGATAACTCTGAATTCAAAATTCCTGTGGTCGGTCGTTGATTGGGTTTGTGGCAACCCTTGATGCACCAATTCTTTCCTATCGACTGTGCCAAAAAGTGTGGATGGTCCAACACAAGCGTTCACCACTATAAACAAATCAATGTGTGGGAGTTAATTGTATGAACACTCATACGTCGAAATCGACGAGAGAGTCCATCATATATATATATATATATATATATATATATATATATATATATCAGTGTGTATGGTTGGCACTATTCTCCTTGAAGAAGCAGCAGTAATCCAACCTACAGTGTTATTAGAAGAGTGCTCAATATCTGTGATAGAGCGTCAATAGATAAATAAATAGAGATTTTAGTATATATTCATTTGTACGGAAACAAGTCAGGGTTATTTCCTATATTTCTATCATGATCAAAGGGGAACCACTCTTGGCTGATAAATCATTTATTTATTTTCCCATGAAACTAACCTAACCCTAACCCTAAAAGTAACCCTAACCCTAACCATAACCATAACCCTAACCCCGTCTTCTTTTTTCCTAGTAGATCAATAAATAAATAAATAAATTATCAATCAAGATTATGTTAGACTGATAGCAAATAACCCAAGTCTGCTACCATTGGTTTCATGCTATGTAAGCTTTTCGAACACACCCACAAAAAAAACTTGTATATTATGACAACAACAACAACAACAACAACAACAACAATAACAACATAAAAGTAATCAAATACATTTAAAAATTCAGATAGAAAACGTACATGTTTGATACGATGTAACCAATCACGGGATGAACACAAAACAGATTTTTGCATGTCAGAGAGTTAATCTATAAGAAGGTTTCTCCATTAATATCTGAATTCATTCTCTATTTGATTCTGATATAATTATGAATTACATATATATATATATATATATATATATATATATATTAATAGGAAGGAAATGAATCCGACGGTATGAGTATAGATAAAAGTATATAAAAACAACATAATATGCTGTTAAAGTGAAAACATTTTATATCATATTCATAGCTAATATTGAACAATATTTCATCTTCAGAGCTTGTTTTACTCCGGACTTAACAAGAGCGGAGACGAAAATAATATTAATTCAAAACGAAAACTCGTCTCCGCTCTTGTTAAGTCAAGCTCTGAAGATGATTTTTATAAATCGAAATATTGTTCAATATTAGCTATGAATATGATATAAAATATTTTCATTTTAACAGCATTGTGTGTTTTCATACCCTTTTATCTATACTCATATATATATATATATATATATATATATATGAAGTCTCCAAAAAATATAGGATATATCAGTTTAAAAATAAAACGAGAAATTTGGGAAAAACAGCTAGTGTAATGGTTAGAATCCCCGCCTGTCAGCCTGGCAGTTAAGGTTCGAATCACACACAAAGCAGTTCCCTGTCTATAACTCTGCTGAGGAGGCATAATATGAAATGTATATACAGAGATCGACTTTTTTCTCTACTATAATAAAAGTAATTTTTATGTGCCCCTGAAGTTACAGCGCCTCCTGTGACCGTGAAGTCCGATGTTTGAAAAACATTCTCGACCACAGATTCGCATTTGAAGGCTGTCCCTGAAGATGTTGATGTGCCGGTGCTTTGTTGCCGCTGCTTTCTTCTAGACCTCGTAGCTTCATGGTGTTGCATCAGGGTGACTTCTGACATGAACAGTCCTCTACGGAGATTCTGCCGCCACCGAGGGTGGTCCTGAGCCAAATTTTCCCAGGTGGAAGGGCCAATGCCAAAGCACCTGAGATCATCTTGCATACATCCTTGAATCGCAGCTGGAGGCGGCCAATCTGTCTTTTACCAGACGTAAGCTCTGCATAAAGAATGTCTTTCGGGATTTGTCAAACATCCATCCGACGTACATGGCCCAGCCATCGGAGACGAAGTTGCCTCAAGGTCAATAGTTTTTATATTCACCCAGCCTCTTCACCCGAGCAGGAGGTGATACAAAGTCAATTTCTTAAGCGGAATTTAACACGTTTGAATCAGCGTTTTCCTTCTAGACTGTTTACCCATCAAGGTTAACGAGCCCAGTCTGCCCTACATAGCTGGAGGCAGAGTAATTGGACGCCTACTTTTCTCAATTTTATTAGCACTATGTGAAATGCAAACTGTCTTGTCTAGAATTTGAACTCGCGTCGACAAATTCATTTCCTACGACGATAACCATTACACGACGCGCCTCCATTTATTTATTAATAATTGGGACCATATGACCTTTAGGCACTCCTTTTGCGATCTCGTTTCACTAGGACATTTTTTTCATTTACACCGCCAAAATCCAATTGTTTGTTAACAGATGATTTTAGAGATTTTTAAAAAAATTACAAAACTAACCCCTAAACCTAACCCCTAACCCTAACCCTAACCCTAACTAACCCTAACCCTAACCACTAACAAACAAACAGATTTTGGCGGTGTAAATGAAAAAATGTCCTTATGAAACGAGATCGCAAAAGGGGTGTCTAAAGGTCATATGGTCCAAAAGTTCTCAAGTTGTATTTACTCTTTTCTTGGTTAGTGTTCGTGTTGTAGAAGAGGGAGGTCTGCTGTATGGGCAACTGCTGATTTTCATAAAAGCTTAAACCGGCCCAGCGTTCTGATCCGCAACCAAAAGGCAATATAATAATTCGAATGATTTATATGGAAATAGCAATATCTAGCTGTTCTTTGCCACGACACCTCGAATGCTATCAGGATGTCTCGGTACAGACAAGCACTGACGAACCTAATTCTCTTTTTGGATCAATTCCAAGCAATAGTCTACTCTGCAGACAGCCAACAATACTCTACTCTTCTCTCTCTCTCTCTCTCTCTCTCTCTCTCTCTCTCTCTATATATATATATATATATATATATATATATATATATATATATCCGTCTCTTTTTCTGACTCTTTCTGTCTCTCATTCTCTATTTGTCTATTCTACAGTCAGCCAACGATATCCTACTCTCTCTCTCTCTCTCTCCCTCTCTCTCCCACTCTCTCTCTCTCTCTCTCTTTCAATCTCGTTCGACCACTGTCTTTGTGTCTCTGTTGTTCATTTCCCTATGTCTCTCAGTCTCTCTTTCTCTCTGTCTCTCTTTCTTTCTTTCTTTCACGCTCACTCACTCTCTCTCTCTGTCCCTCTGCCTGTCTCTCTCATTCTCTGTCTGTCTACTCTACAGTCAGGCAACGATACCCTACACTCTCTCTCTTCTCTCTCTCTCTCTCTCTCTCTCTCTCTATCTCTATCTCCTTTTCTCTGTCTCTGTCTCTCTGTACCTGTATGTCTCTGTTTTTATCTCTGTCTCTGTCTCTCTCTCTCTATGACTCCCCTCTCTCTATCCCCCCTCTCTCTCTCTGTCTCTCTCTCTCTCTTCTTCTATTTCTATATATCTCTGTCTCTGTCTCTCTCTCTCTTTCTCACTGTCTCACAGTACCTGTATGTCTGTTTTTCTCTCTGTCTATCTCTCTCTCTTTCTCTCTCTATGACTCCCCCTCTCTCTCCCTCTCTCTTTCTCTCTCTGTCTCTCTGTCTATTCTCTCTCTCTCTGTCTCTGCCTCTATCTCTCTCTCTCTTCTGTCTCTCTGTGCCTGTATGTCCCTGTTTTCTCTCTGTCTATCTCTCTCTCTCTCTCTCTCTTCTCCCTCTCTTTCCCTCTCTCTCTCTCTGTCTATTTATTTCTCTCTCTCACTCTCTCTATGTATCTCTTTCTGTCTCTCTGTGCCTGTATGTCTCTGTTTTTCTCTCCATCTCTGTCTCTGTCTCTGTCTGTCTGTCTGTCTGTCTGTCTCTCTCTTTCTCTTTCTGATCAAAGATGCCGCTAATGAGACTTTAGTTCTGTGCCTTGTCAATAGCAGATAACGCACTGTCTGTCTTCGTCTCACTCAACTTGGCTTCCGGTGAGAAAAACAATATTCTTGATTGAAAATGAAGGGTCCGTTTCGATTACCTTTTCCTACAAACCGACATTTGCGCCGCTTGGCTTAGATAAAGCTGAAGAGGGGGAAAAAGAATTATGAATTATGAATTACGACGCAATTGATCCGGAGTTACTTGCCTGTGTAGCCAAAATATTACAATAGCTGCCGAAAATTTGAGAAGCCTTTTATCATTAAAGTAACTAGCAAATATATGCACCCTCCGGGTGCAAGTATTTAAGTTTGAATGTAATAAGATATTATATAAAATTAGAAAGGCTAATGAAACTAAATAAGAATGCAGATCAAAAGATTTGAAACATAGAACAACTGAAACTTACTCTTCCTTCACTCTCGTCTTTCATTGCTATTTTTTCTAATGTAAGTATTTAGTTAAAAGAGTAAGTAAGAATAAACTTACAGTTATTTTTTCTTGTTAATGGATTTCATTTAAGATTCATTGAAGAGATTTTTGCTCATATTCATTAAAATAAAACCAGACAATTAGAAATCAATAATACTAAGCACATATTTATTAAAATCACATTTTTAATATCAATATGCAAATTAGCCTTCCCGTTCACATTGTAAACCGCTATTTTGTTGTATATATAAATATAATTGCATGTTGTTAGAATGTTGATATGGTCAACAGTGGCTTCGGCCTCTGGACCATTGATATAATTACAGCGTCGATATGCCCCAGGCAACACCTGCCCCTCGATTTGCTGGGTTTATTGCCCAGTGCCTGAGGCGCCCCCTTGAGGGGGAATGCCGACGGGATCGACGCAATTTTCACCTGCCACTCCATGATGTTAATAGGGATGACCCGTACGTACGCGGTAAATATCATGTAGATATAACAGTATAAATAATGTAAAGCAATTTTATTGATAATTGAGATTTAAATAAAAATAAAATCATTGAGAATGTGATGTCAATAACTAAGGGAATTGTGATTTGAGTAGTGGTTAGTTTCGGTTACAGACAGAAAAACACACAATCTCCATTATAATAAGAGATGTGTTGGTTGGTTGTATTTTACGGCATGCCAAAACGTCTTGGGTTATTTTAGGCCGAAGACGTTTTGTTTTATTCATTCTTGTTGACTGGTTGGTTGGTTGGTTGGTTGAATCGTTGGTTAATTGGTCGGATTTTACGGAATATCAACCTTTGTTGGGTTATTGTATGCCAAAGACGTTTTTTGTTTTATTCATTCTTTTTGATTGGTTGGTTGGTTGGATTTTACGGCATGTCAACACTTGTTGGATTATTTTATGCCAAAGACGTTTTGTTTTATTTATTCTTGTTGTGTTGGTTGGTTGGTTGGTTGGGTTTTACGGCACGTCAACCCATGGGTTATTTTATGCCGAATAAGTTTTGTTTATCCATTCTTGTTGGGTTAGTTGGTTGGTTGGTTAGATTTTACGGCATGTCAACACTTGGGTTATGTTATGCCAAATACATTTTGTTCTATTCCTTCTTGTTGGGTTGGTTTGTTGGTTGGTTGGTTGGTTTTTACGGCATGTCAACCTTTGGGTCATTTTATGCCAAATACGTTTTGTTTTATTTCTTCTGTTGGTTGGTTGGTTGGATTTTACGGCATGTCAACCCTTGTTGGGTTATTTTATGCTGAAAACATTATGTTTTATTCATTCTTCTCGGGTGACCATACAGCTGGAGAAGCAAGGACGAACTCATATGCGACGGCCTGCCGTGGAAGCCAGCCCATGGGAACGCCAGTGCGGGCCGCCCAGCAAAGACCTACATTGACCAACTCTGCGCGGATACTGGATGCTGTGAAGAGGACCTCAAGAGAGCAATGAATGATAGGGACGGTTCTCGAGAGATTATATGGATATCCGTGCTGCTACTACATGACATGATGATGATGATGATGATGATGATGATGATGATGATGATGACCATTTTCATTTGACACTTCAGTTGGAACATTTTTAGATTTACAAATCTCAGCTTAAAAAAGTATCACGCCATATTAATATATACATATATAAATAGCAGTTGTGTGTATCTGTATTCCGGGGAAACTTCGAAAACAAAACAATTAACGACAAAGTAATATATATATACACATTAAATATCACCAGAGATTGTTTTTTGTAACAGTAACAGAAGGGAAATTCATTTGCATGTTATTTTGTTTATTTATTTTCTTTCTCGCTTTGAAATATAATATTGATTGATTGAATTAATTGCATCATTTATATTTTTTTTTTATTGTAAATTATTGAATGGAAATTTCTTACTATATTGTTATATATTTCCGTGGCGATTTTTATGGGGCAACCAGTGGATTTAAGTAATAATGGATCTGCCAGACTAACTTTAAAAAATCCCCCCTCTACCCAGGCGACGCCGGGTAGGCACTTCTAGTCATTTATAAAAAAAATTAAATTCTTAAAAAATAAAACTATCATTGATCCATTGGTTGGTTGATTCTAACGGCATGTCAACCATTCGGGGTTATTTCATGACATAAAGGTTAGGGAATTGTGTACATTGTATGTTTATATTTACATTTGTTATGCAGTCTCTTAAATCCCTTTTGCCGCTCTGTCGGCTGGGGCGTTAGAATGCACCGACTGCACCTCTGCAGAGGGGTAAGACTCCTTCAAATGGGGACACCTGCTGGCCGTGAGTGGCGATCCGTGATGCTTAAGGACAGAGTCTTGGTGGATGAGCAGTCCATGACCTGCAACACTCCACTTAACACTTTCTTAGGCTAGACGGGTGATCGGAGAGGCCCCCTCCGATCAATCGGCTGGACACGTCAAGCCCTAGCACCTATATGATTGCCCCAACTATTTTTATCATATGGATGCTAGAAGGCGGTGACTGAGGGTCTACATGTCATGGCAATGACGTTAAACTATCTGATGGTGAGGTTCCAGTCTTGGAGCTTTGGGGAATGTGGAGCACCCCTTCATCACCATTGCTCCCTGGTCACTCTGACCCGGAGTGGTAGTACCTGTTAGAGTTCCATCTATGGGTTAAATAGGAAAATTAGTTTATAAAAAATGAGTATCAATTAAAAATGAATTTATTTCAAAACTTTGTCGGCATTAAATAACCCAATTCGGTTGATATGCCGTAAAACAAACCAAACCAAATATGAAATTTTGAGAGGAAGATTGACGTGTATTATTTTGATTTTTCGGACTGTTGTCTCACCTTCATTGTAGCATGTAAAAACACAACGTTTCGGTTGCTGTATCCTCCGGCCTTCTTCAAGTTTTCTTTGTCTATTTTGTTATGTGAAATGCAAACAGCCTCGTTTAGGATTTGAACTTTATCGGCATTAAATGACCCACTGAGGTTGATATACCGTAAAACAAACCAAACCAAACCAAACCAAATACCCTGGCATAAAATAACCCTATATGGGTTGATATGCCATTGAAATTAATGCTTTCGCATTACTTTTATTCAGCCCTGTCTGTTGGGGCTTTAGAATACAACTAATGGGGGCCTGTTGAGCATGGGTGGCAACCCGTAATACACACTGTGTTTATATGTATCACATCTCTTCAGTGTGGCCTGTCATTTGCGGGCTATCTCCAGCCTGGATGGAAATCTGATGGATTTATCATCAGTCAGGCTTCTTAGCCACTCTGCCAACAACAGGGATTTAACTGATAAATACATAATTTGTATATAGGTAAAGACCATCAGAAGGTGCTCCATTCGTTTTATAGGAGAGGGTTGCCTTTATACATATAAAAATATATATGCAAAGATATATATAAATATATATAAAATGTTTTTTGTTATTGGAGAACATTGTCTTACACACTCACACACACACCACACGCGCGCGCACACACACACACACGCATATATATATATGTGGAGAAAAGTAGACTACCCACCCCAACCTACTGACAACCTACTGTTTTCACCATTTTTGAATATGCCCATTATTGAAGCAAGAACTATATTGGTGTCCTGAAGAAGGTCTAATGACCGAAACGTTTATCGTCGACAATAAACATCCAGTTCTCCATAACATCCCGTGTTTGTCTACTTTTCTCCACATATTGTCGGATTAACCTCCTCATATTCTCCCATATATATATATATATATATATATATATATATATATATATATATATATATATAAGTATAGATAAAAGGATATGAAAACATAGAAAATGTTAAAGTGAAACATTTTATAACAGCATTTTGTGGTGTTTTTCATATCCTTTTATCTATACTCATACCGTCGGATTCATTTCCTTTCTATATATATATATATATATATATATATATATATATATATATATATAATATATATGGCAAATAGCATATATCTATTACAGATCATGCCGTCCCTCACAATTCCACAACATCCAACACCAGAACCCTTCCTTCATGAGCCCCTCAAATGACTCATCAAACCTGCTGCAGATCTACCAAAGTTTGACGCAAATATGACATTGAAAGACTTCTTCCCCGTTGAATGAGATGATTCAGATGAATCAGATGAGTCAGATGATAAAATTTGATGCTTATGCACCACCATACGTCTCTTAAGACCAGAAGCCGACTTACAGACCTTGCCACATATAGCACAAGACACATTATTTACTCCTGGAATCTGCATGGATTGACCCAGGTGAGACTTCCTATGATTGACATAGCCAGTGAGAGTGAAAGAATCGTGCATGAAAACCTAAAGCATCATATATATATATACGCACTTTCATACGCACATATGCGCGTGGATACGATCATAACGCCGCAGTCCTCACGCACTTTCATGTGTACGCGAACGCCAACATACGCAGACGTACAAACAGAAAAGGCGCATCCGGCATTACAACACGCAATCACGTAAACATGCAACACGAGATCTTACAGTAAAAAAAAACGCACACATTTAACCAATTTATATCATTTGTATCATTTTCAAAGACAATATTGTTGCCTGAAGACTGTCACAGGGCAAGAAACCGAACGGTGGCATAATTATTCCAATGCTAATAGAAAAAGCTAAACCTTGTATTTATTCATTTAATCATATATATAAGATACATCTTTTTTAGATTAATCAATTTTCATGTTCATATTGAAATAAAAATAAAACATCAAATATTGTTACATAATCTATGCGGTTGCATAAGATTATTGTCAATCCCCTGTATTTCTAAAGGGATGGCGCTTTTCATATCACGGGCGGGACTTTCCATGAAATATTACAGAAAGCCCGCGAAATACGTGAAGTCACGTGGGACCTGGTTGGATCTTCAGTTTCAGTTTGGGCGTCGGGCAGAGAAGATGTCCTGCCTTAACTGGAACTCACTGCATACGCGCGCTATGTTTAGTTACATGAAATGGTTAGTAAAGTAAATAAAAGCTTAAGAAAATAACACGGTTTTGTGGTTGGTGAATGTCTTGGTAACAAGACTGATCTAGAAGAAGAAATGAGTTAAGTGCGACCGGCCACCAAGACGAAGTCCAGACGCTAGCAAAGACGCCAGAAGAAGAATAGAAGAAAGTAAAGAAAGAGGTATGCAACAATATGAAAGTGGTTTTTCATTTTTTTTTTCATTTCATAAATGAAATTTATGCAGTAATAAAATGAATTTTTAAAACAAAATAGGTGTGAAAAAGTAACAATATTTGTTGTGATGTTAATCCAACAGTAAAAAAGAAGTCAAGTCGAGATAGGGTAAAATAAGACAAGTGTATTTACAATAATGGTAAAGGAACGACTAGCTTGCCGTTAACGGTAACAGTACAACCTTTTCACTCGGTGTCTCACTATTTATAGTGAGAACCGGTGTATATTCTCCACTGTAGGAACGGCCGGTACAACAGTATTAGAGTTAAAATATTCAAAATTCTTCTTGAGTAACAGATATAGAGAATTGAGTAAAATGTGTTGAAAAATATGGAATAATTTAAAAAAAAAAAAACAACTTAAAGGTTCTGAATAAAAAGTAACATCATTTATATTTAACGATTATATCTTTACATAACATAAACACTTAACCTTACACCCACTTCTTACAACCTTAGAATGTATTGTACTCAAACTATAACTAAATAATAATATATAAAAAAAATATATATATATATAAATAATAAAATATAAAATAAATATATAATACATAATAACTAAATAATATATTAGTTTAAATAGGTATTTTGGCAGCAAGTTATTTTTAGGCATAGTGCACCTAATTAAACAACACGGAGTATATCTTTCTTAATATTTGAATTTGTATATTTTTTCCAGTCGTCTGGCAGACTTTTTAGAGTCTGGATCAATTGCTATAATATTTCCCATACTGTTATGTTTCGACCAGTCGTCATCATCGGGTACTTAATTTGTTTTTTTGTTCAATTTTTAATTATATTTAGTTCTTATTATCTTATGTTTTAAATCAAATTGGAGAGTCTATTTTTTAAAAAAAAGGGATGTAAGTTAAGTGTAGTTAATTAAACCACGTATTAAATATCTTTAATAACTACACTTTAACTCTACACCCAACCTTCTTAAAAAGATAATGGACTCTCCAAATTGATTAAAAACAATAGATTAAAAAAAACAAAACAAAATGAACTAAAACCATCAAATTATGTATCTATGATGACGCGGACAGAAACAGTCGAAAAAAAAGCGCTGCTCAACACGATAACAGATAAAAAAAAAATGGAAACTATTAATAATACCAATGAGATCCAGAACTCAAAAGAAAGATCGACAAAACGCAGACTGGAAACAATACCAAATCTCCAAAAAATGAAGAAAGAATAACTCAAAAAAAAATAAAACGTATGTTGTTCAAATAGAACATGACTTAACAAAATATATAATATAAACTAAATTAAAAATATAAATAAAAATATAATAAATATATATAATATATTATGAACTCTCTCGTCGATTTTCGACGCATGAGGGTTTACAC
Source organism: Doryteuthis pealeii (assembly GCA_023376005.1). Classification (NCBI taxonomy): domain Eukaryota; kingdom Metazoa; phylum Mollusca; class Cephalopoda; order Myopsida; family Loliginidae; genus Doryteuthis; species Doryteuthis pealeii. The sequence goes on from CM042174.1 coordinate 56,070,506, forward strand.
ACACACTAAATGAACACCCACACAGTGATTTGTGAAAATATAGTAGTTGAAGGGTTGTGTTGGACCATCTACACTTTTGGCACAGTCGATAGGAAATAATTGGTGCATCAGGGGTTGCAAACAAAAACCCAATCAACGAACCGACCTCAAGGAAAATTTTGAATTCAAGAGTTATCCCTCTCCTAGAAATGGTTACCTAACCCAAGGCTGATAAGGGCCCAGTCGCCTACTATATTAACCCATAGCTGGAAGGGAGAATATATATGATTCATACCTTCCCAAGGGTATTAGCGCTATGGTGAAATGCCATACAGCTTCGTCTAAGGAATTGAACTCGAATCGAACGTAGTCCATATTCCCACGACTTCTAACCACTGCCCACTCAGATCTCCAGAAATATATTATTATCATTATTAATTATTAATTATTTTACTAAATAATAATAACAAATAATTACAAAGAAATTGAAATGAATGTCTATAAAGGTAATAGAATATAAAAGATTGGCAGTATTTTTTTTTCTAATTTTTTAGGTAAAAATTTGAGGAAAAATCCTAAAAAAAAACTGAACAGATTGTAAATAAAGATATAAGTTAAGCTTAAATAATATAATATATATATAATATAATATATATATTCATTAATACACACACACACACACACACACATATAATAAAATATAAAAATATATAAATATTATACATAAATTATGATATTTATTATTAATATAATAAGTAAAGGTAAAGTCATCGGGGCGGCCCAAAGTCAAAAAAAGGTTTCAGGCCAGTCAGTCATATACCCCCTAAATTTCAATAAAGTAAGCACCCAATAGACCAGAGAACGTTGTTTTAGGACCGTTACTAGAGGTTGAGAATAGCGACACACCTACAACATACTAGACTCTTAAACTTTACCAGCCACAGATCATTGTGCTATACTCAAATAACGCTGGAGTGGCGAAGGACCAGGATATCGAACCCAAAACCTAATCAGTGAAATCCTAGACCAAACAAACCTCTTACCAGACTGAGCTTAATATAAATAATATATAATATATATATCTGATTATCAACATTTCAAAACCTTTAATGTGCATCAGACATGAATAGGGAATGGATGAAGCAAGAGAGATGTCTAAGGAATGCATGCTGCTAGCATTCTATATATGCATGATGATGATGATTGATCGACCTGATTAACTTGTAAATGAATTTATTTTAAATTTGTAATTCAAATTAGAATACACAAAATCAATTTTCTTTTTTGAATATATTACTCTTAGAAATGTAAGAACTATAAATCATTCTCATTCTTTTTGATGAAATCTTACAGAAACCAACCAAACTACTTGACAACCCCCAAGCCAGTGAGGAATGCTAAGTCAAAAATATACAGGCATCTTTCAACAAAACCAGATATAGAAAATAATATAAATAATATATAAATTATTTAAATACTTAAAAGTTAAAGAAAAGAATCTCC
>CM042174.1:56077087-56098725 GCA_023376005.1 Doryteuthis pealeii
TACTGGATTACATAGTACCCGTAGCGCTTTGAGCCACCTGACTACATATACATAGATAGATATATATACGTATGTATTTCTGAATACATACATGTACATACTTATATGCATTTCATACATGTACATACTTATATGCATTTCCGAACGTCAACAGTCGAAGTAAACGGATTGAAATCTATTATTTGAATTGGAAGTAAATTATTATTATTATTATTATTATTATTATTATTATTATTATTATTATTCACTCCATTTGAGTTTTTCACATCAGCACTAGCTGATAGCCTTTCACTGGAGTCTGAGTGACAGCAAGTCTCCTCAGGTCTCCAGGACTCTTCTGAGTATTCTGGCAGATTGCAGCAGTGCAGTGTTCTGAATGGTTTTAATCCTTCCTCTGATTTGCCGACTTTCCAAACCCTTTTCCAATCCTTTTGGGACTGTTCCAAGTGCACCAACTACAGTTGGTATCACTTTGACTTTCATATTCCATAACTTTTTCAGTTCTCTGGCAAGGTCCAGGTATTTGTCTATTATTATTATTATTATTATTATTAATATTATTATTATTCACTCCTTTTGAGTTTTTCACATCAGCATTAGCTGATGGTATTTCACTGGGGGCTGAGTGACAACAAGTCTCCTCCGGTCTCCAGGACTCTTTTGAGTATTCTGGCAGATTGCAGCAGTGCAGTATTCTGGATGGTCTCAGTTCTTCCTCTGATTTCCAGATTTTCCAATCATTACTATTATGAGTTTTTCACATCAGCGCTTATTATTATTATTTATTATTATTATTATTATTATTATTATTATTATTATTATTATTATGGCTTGGTTGGCAGACCTCCATCTACGAGAGACGATGGAGCAGTCAAAGTTTTTTTTCTTTGAACTACATAGCCTGGGCGGGTTCGCAAGGCGGATAAGCTGTTGCCCATGCAGCAAATCCCCTGTCTCCACACTGACGCTATGATCCAAAGGAAAGGTACCAATGCGGTTTGGCAACGGCAGTGTCGCAAGAGTTGATGGGTAGCACTAGATTTCAGCATCACACCACCTTTAGGGGCACCGGCCCTGATTTGTTTTTTGGGTTTCTTCTTCTTCTTCTTCTTCTTCTTCTTCTTATTATTATTATTATTATTATTATTATTATTATTATTATTAAATAGTACTATCATTATTAAAACTGTTAATAGATAAATAAATAATAAATAAACTGTTAAAATATAAATATAAATATGTTTGTATGTATGTATATTTCGCTCTCTCTCTCTATCTATCTATCTATCTAGCTAACAAACAAATAAACAAACAAACACACAAACAGACAGACAGAAAGACAGACAGACAAACGGAAATAGATATACATACACATTGATTATACATCCAGACTAATATTTTTTTTTTTTCGTTTTACATTTTGTCTAAGAGATAAATTCTCAAATCGCTTGATGTCGCTAAAAAGACACATATACAAATATGATTAAAGATTTATTCAGTTGTACATGAAGCCCTGATCAAGCAGGATTAGTGCCATTTATAGAGGCTCACGAAGCATAATGTCTATCGACGAATAAAATGAACTCGGCGAGTCGGGTTCAAATTCTGCACGAGGCTGTTCACGCTTTCACTTACAGGTAATGCCCTATCAAAAAGCATGAGCCCATCTATCCCCACCCCTAATATATAAAAGCAAAATTTGACATAATAAAATAGAGAGTCAAAAGTTTTGCAATATTTGATACGTATTAGGGCTGGTTTAGCTCGGTCAGTAGAGCGTCCGACTAGGAACCACAAGGTTCCTGGTTCGATACCGGTCCTCGCCAACTCAGCGTATGAGTATCACAGGAATCTGTGCGATAATGTGAGAAGCTGATGGTAGGTGTGGCGCACCGCCTCAGACGCCAAAACAATATCCTTGGTCTAGCGCTAGTGAAAATGAGATAGGCTCCCTCACTATCTGGCCAATACCGACTTTAGGCCCCGACGACTTTGTGGTTTATATTTCAAATCCATGAAGTGGTTGGTTGGTTGGTTTGTGGATTTTACGGCATGTCAACCCATTTGATCATTTTATGCCGAAGACGTTTTATTTATTCCTGACAGGTACTCAATTTTTTAAACACAATTTCTGTTTCTCTGAATGTTTGAGATGAGGCTTGATGATTAGTATTATCTGTGATATTCGGACTACTGTCCTCATCTTCATTGTTATCTGTACAACGTTTCGACCGATATGCCCTCCGGCCTTCTTCAGGTGTTTCTAGTCGGACTCGGGAACATTCTCGGACTCGGAAACCTTCTTGTCGTAATCGGGAGCCATCACGGAACTTTGAACCTCCCCTTTATTCAGTCCACGGGGGTATTGAACCTGTAACCTAGACACATGACCTAGTGGATAAAGGAGTTAGGTTAAGACAGTTCTAAGTGACAGTTATCTCTAGATTGCAGGTTCAATCCTGATCAAGGGCAGCAGTAACATAGAATAATAATTAACACAGCTTAACGCCTCTACCCCAGCTATGATTAGCGGAATGAGAACAGGATACCCCCGTGGACTGAATAACGGGTTAGTTCCCGAGTCCGAAAAGAAGGCCCGAGTCCGAAAAGAAATACCTGAAGAAGGCCGGAGGGCATATCGGCCGAAACGTTGTACAGATAACAGAACTAGGGATTTACAAACAGGGAAACTAAACGCCTAAAATGGCGACCAAAAACGTACGAATCCATTGGGGGTAGATTTTTCTCATTCCGTCAACCATGATCGGGTACAAGGGTTAAGCGATGTTAAGTATTCTATGCTATTTCCGACTATAGTCGGGATTGAACCGGCAACCTCCAGATGTTTGTCACTTCGAAGTGTATTAACCCAACCCCTATATCCGTTGCGTCATTTGCCCGACATAGAATACTTAACACATTTTAAATGACTGATGTTTTGATTATATAGCTGTTAGTGATATTCACGATTTATTACTGGCTAATTAAGTTTGACATCAAGTCGAAATAGGTTGTAGCTTTTCAGTTTGTTTATCCACTTGTTTTCTGGCTTTTCAATTATTGATTTTATGTTGCTGTCTGATTCAATTCTTTCAATCGTTTTGAATTTAGCATCTCAAATTAAAATCGTGTCTGTTGTTCTACAACTATTAATTTGTTCAGATCCATAGATTTGATTCTTTATAGTATTTATTAATTATTTATTTATTATAATTTATCAAATTATTATAAATTATTTTTGAAAAACTTATGTAATTTTCTAGCTCCTCAAGCAGTCTATAAAATCCGCTATTAAAAAGGTTAAGTCAAGCAACCGTGACATCGACACTATGCCTTCGGACAACTCGGATAGACGACACGATACCCTCACCTGGAGAAATGGTGTTCAACAGAAAAGCGGAGATAACTGAACAAAAAGCATACTATGATCAAAAATTTGTGTTTATAGTTGTTTAATTTAAAATAAAATATGGTCATTCTGACACACAAAGCCCACCACCAAGAGACCTATATATATATATATATATATATTTATCTATTAATATGGAGATTGTGTGTTTTCTGTCTGTAAACCGAAACTATATTATACTCAAGTCACAATTCCCTTCGTTATTTACATCACAATCTCCATGATTTTATTTTTATTTAAAGCTCAATTATTAAATAAAATTGTCTACATTATTTAATACTGTTAACTATGTCTACATACTGACAACATGCAATTATATTTATATATACAACAAAATAGTACGGTTTACAGTGTGAACGGGAAGGCTAATTTGCATATTAATATTAAAAAATCGAATTTAATAAATATGTGCCTTAGTATTATTGATTCTAACTGTTTTTGGTTTATTTTAATCAATATAAGCAAAAATCTCTTCAATGAATCTTAAATGAAATCCATTAACAAGATAAAATAACTGTCATTTTATTCTTTACTTCCTCTTTTAACTAAATACTTAAATTAGAAAAAAATAACAATGAAAGACGGGAGTGATGGAAGAGTTAAGTTTCAGTTGTTCCATTTTTATTTACTCCCTCTGTTTCAAATCTTTTATTATACCCCCCCCCCTGTTTTCAAATCTTTTTATCTGTATCTTATTTAGTTTTCATTAGCTTTCTAATTTAATACAAATATTTTATTACATTTAAAACTTAAAATACTTGCACCCGGAGGGTGCATATATTTTTGCTAGTATATATATATATAATATATATAATATATATAAGAGAGAGAGAGAGAGAGATAGAGCAGAGGAGGATGGGTTAAATAGTTTAGGGCAGACTTGGCCCTTCAGCCATGGTTGGGTAACCAGTCTAGGAGAGGATAACTCTGAATTCAAAATTCCTGAGGTCGGGGTCCGTTGATGGTTGGGTTTTTTGTGGCAACCCTTGATGCTCCAATTCGGCCTATCGACTGTGCCAAAAAAAGTGTGGATGGTCCAACACAAGCCTTCACCACATAACAAATCACTGTGTGGTTGTTCTAGTGATTGTGTGAACCCTCATGCGTCGAAAATCGACAGAGAGAGTTCATTAATATATATATATATATATATATATATAAATATATATATTTTTGTAAGCATGTGCTATTGAACAATACGGAGCATTCTATATTATTATTATTATTTATTATATATTATTATTATATTAATTATTATTATTATTATTATTATTATTATTGCTCTGTATGTTTAATATATTTGAGCACATTTCGGATTATTTACTGATGCCACTCGACGGAAAAAGTAAACCGGCATATTGGACTATATATATATATATATATTAATATTATATTATTATATATATAAATATATATATATTATATTAAGAGAGAGGAGAGAGGGGGGAGGAGAAATATATCAGGACAGACAAACAGTACTAGCCGGTCAAGGAATCAATGTCAAAATAAGTCTTTCAAGCGGTATTTGAAAATAATTTATGGGTAAATATATTTCTTCCACTAGTGAATGATTAATCATCGTCCGATTTTGTCATGACGAGACGAATTGAGAAGTTTTCTTGTCTAACGGACTGAGAGTCTTTATGTTCATATAACAATGTACGTTTCTATAAAGAACACATTGAAATTGCATATTAATAAGAGAAATAATGAAGGAAGGAAGAAAAACATTCTGAAAGAATTATTTTTAAGTAAACAGATGAAGAAGAAGGAAAAAAGGAAAGAAAGAAAGGAAGAGAGAAAATTTCTGACAGAGACACGTACGCACTGACAGAAAGAAAGAAAGGAAAGAAAGAATAAAATGCTTGAATGCATTGAAAAGATAAGGAAAGAAAGAGATAGAGAAACAGACCTAACAAAAAAGAAGGAAAAATAAAAGAAAGAAAACACTGCAATGCATTAAAAAGATAGAGAATGAAAAGGGAGAAAGAAAACACTGCAATGGTTATTACAATAATAAACAGAAAAAGGATATATTGAAAGAAAAAAATAAATGGACGAAAGAATTCTAAAATGAAGGAATGAAAAATAAAAATAAAGAGACTTAAGAAAAGTGAGGAACTCTTTGAGGATTGATGAAAGGAAATGAGAAGAGGAATTTGTATTAAGAAAGAAAGAAAGAAAGAAAGAAAGAAAGAAAGAAAGAAAAAGAAAGAAATCTCGAATGAATGAATGAAAATGGTAATGAAAGAAAGAAAGATAGAAAAATTGAATGAAAGAAAGAATTAAAGGATGAAAGAATGAAAAATTGATAGAGAAAGAAAAGGAGAAGATGTATAGATAAATAAACCCTGAATATGAATGAATGAACGAATGAATGAAAATGGTAATTAAAGAAAGAGAGAACGAAAGATAGGCAGAAAAGGAGACAGAACGAAGGACTCAATGAAAGAAAGAAATGAATGAAAAAGAAAAGAAAAGTAAGAGACATAGGAAACGTGAAGAACTAAAATCGAATGATTGAAGGAAATGAGAAGAAGAAGAAGTTATATTAAGAAAAAAAGTAATAAATCCTGAATGAATGAATGAATGAAAATGGGAATTAAAGAAAGAAAGAACGAAAAACTGAATGAAATAAAAGAAAGAATTAAAGAATGAAGGCATGAAAAAGAAAAAGAAGGAACCATATGAATAATAAAGAACTAAAGATCGATTAATAGAAGGAAATGAGAAGAAGAAGAAACGAATAAATTCTGAATGAATAATTGAATGACAATGCCAGTTAAAGAAAGAAAGAAAGAAAGAAAGAAAATTTGAATGAAAGAAAGAAAGAATTAAAGAATGGAGGAATAAAAAAACTGATTGAAGGAAATAAACCCGAATGAATGAATGAATGAATGAGTGAAAAAAATAGCAATTGAAATAAAAGAAAGAAAAAATGAATGAAAGAAAGGAAAAATTAAAGAAGAATTTTTAAAAATCGACTGATTGAAGGAAATGAATAAAGAAGAAGAAGAAGAAGAAGAAGAAGAAGAAGAAGAAGAAGAAGAAGAAGAAGAAGAAAGAAGCCTAAAATAGAGGAAAGAATGAAAAAAAATTATAATCCTGAATAAATAAATGAATGAATGAAAATGAGAAAAACAGACTTTTAAGAAAAAGAAAGAATCTAAAGAATGAAGGAATAAAAACGAAAGAAAGAAAAAAGAGAAAGAAAAAGACAGGAATAATGAAGAAATAAAAATCGACTGATTGAAGGAAATTAGAAAAAGAAGAAGAAAAAAGAAGTAGTCTAAAATAGAGGAAAGAATGAAAAAAAATTATAATCCTGAATAAATAAAGGAATGAATGAAAATGAGAAACAGACTTTTAAGAAAAAGAAAGAATCTAAAGAATGAAGGAATAAAAACGAAAGAAAAGAAAAAAGAGAAAGAAAAAGACATAGGAATAATGAAGAAATAAAAATCGACTGATTGAAGAAATGAGAGAAAGAAAAAAAAGAAGAAGAAAAAAGAAGAAAAGTAAAAAAAAAAAAAAAAGAAGAAGAAGGAGCAGCCGATAATGGAGGAACGAATGAAGTTAACTAAAAGTGATATCAAGCCCGCAGCCCAAACATATTTGTCACGTGACATAATCAATGTACAACTTGATTTCCAACTGCTAGAGAGCTAGACAAGACACTTCCGTCTCTAGCGATGGATTAGTAAATTGTTCTTCCCTACTTTGGTATTTTTCTCAGAATAGAAACACTGCGGTTCCTGGGGTAGGAACAAAACTCGGTAGATATGTACCAGATACACCCACAGAACAAAAATAAAATCAACTAAAGTAATTATTATCCGATGCAAAATCGATATTAAGACTTCTATTTTCTGAAACCACAAAATTAACACACACACACATATATATATTATAATATATATATATTATTATATACACATATACGGTATGTTTGGAATGGCTTTTTGCCGCCAATTTTTGGAGAATATGTGCTTAAGTCGTACCTAATTTTGAAAATTAATTAATTTAATAATGAATTAGGCGGAATGCCTATTTAAATGTATGGCTAAACAAATCGAGAAAAATCAATCTCTGTATGTACATTTTCGGCCTATTAGGCCTCATCAGCCAGAGCTATAGATAGGAAGGCCGCCCTGTGCGTGATTTTGAAACCGGACTGCCAAGCTGACAGGCCGATATCACAACCCCTACACCAAACGGACCTCCTAGATTTTCTTCTTCAGACCACTGATATCTTTTTATTTAGACAGGCACATGGCCAAACTCAATTTATATTCATACATTTCTCCTCCCTCATTCAGGGGTGATCATATTGCATTTTTTTCAAGTGTCTTTTTTATTGGGGGAATTTTTTTGGTCTGAAGAAGCTCGTGGGTATACTCACGAGTGGAAATGGTCCATAACCACGATACCCATGGTATTTAAGGCCTTTTATTCCCAAATAACTTTGCTCTGTTTACAATAATTAAACATTGAGCTCTCATACGGAACCTGAACTCTAAAACAAACTACTGGTAGAGAATTAGGACCCGCCTAGAATCACCCTGTACCAAGAAACTTGGTACAGCACCAATATATATATAAATATATATATATATATATATATATATATATCTTATTATAATGGAGATTGTGTGTTTTTCTGTCTGTAACCGAAACTATATTACTACTCAAGTCACAATTCCCTTTGTTATTGACATCACAATCTCAATGATTTTATTTTTATTTAAACCTCAATTATTAATAAAATTGTTTTACATTATTAATACTGTTAACCATATCTACAGATTAATAACATGTAATTGTATTTATATATACAACAAAATAACGGTTTACAGTGTGAAACGGAAGGCTAATTTGCATATTGATATTTAAAAATTGATTTTTAATAAATATGTGTTTAGTACTATTGATTCTAATTGTTTGGTTTTATTTTAATGAATATAAGCAAAAAATTTCTTCAATAAATCTTAAATGAAATCCATTAACAAGAAGAAATAACTGTAATTTTATTCTTTACTTCTTCTTTTAACTAAATACTTAAATTAGAAAAATAACAATGAAAGACGAGAGTGATGGAAGAGTAAGTTTCAGTTGTTCTATTTTTCGATTATACTCCCTCTGTTCTAAATCTTTTTATCTGCATTCTTATTTAGTTTCATTAGCCTTTCTAATTTAATACAATATTTTATTACATTAAAACCTAAATACTTGCACCCGGAGGGTGCATTTATTTGCTAGTATATATAATGTATATATGTATATAATATGCTTAAAACTGCTACTATTCATGACTTTTTTTTAAATAGAAAGATGTAGATGTCTCCTCTTGTTGAATTGGCCAATTCTTTTAATTTATTTCTGAGACTTAGTTTCTTGTCCAAAACGACAAGATGACAAGTTAATGTCTAATATTTTGATATCATTAATTACAGCATTTACAAAATTTTTAAAATTGTCGAGCACTTTCAGCTGCCAATGGTCATTTGAAGAAAATTACATAAATCTCTTCAATTTAATATTATATCATATCCACTAGCAAGTATATACGCCCTCCGCTGGGCGTAAATATCTAAGTTTTAATGTAATGAAATATATTAAATTAGAAAGACAAACGACATAAAGTAAGAATGTATATAAAAAAGATTACACTTATATTAATTATATTTTAATTGGTTTCTATTTAAAATCATACACGGGATAAATGTTAATACGTTAGAAAATAAAACAATAGTATAAGGGATCAATAGCAACCACTAATTATTTATTAAACCCGGTTTTGTTAAAACCAGTATGCAAATTATTCACATCATATATTATGTAAACCTTTATTTTTTTAGTGATATATAAGACACATTGCAGTATTTTAAATGCACTAATAACATAGACTGTTTTGTGGCAACTCTAACTCAGATTTTCAAGGAGGTATCGTTAATAAATAAGATTAATTGATGATTTTGATAAATAAATTAAATTAAATCTAAGGGCTGATTTTCTTCTCTTGCTAATTCTTCTGTTCTTCAATCTTCTAATTCTTCTAGTGGGCTTATTTGGGCTAGTCATTGTTTTTATATTTAATAACCAACAAGACTTAAGTTTTCTTGATCAAGTTTTTATTACTTATCTAGCCCATAATTAATTCAATTCTTTGGGCTAGTCATTGCTTTTATATTTAATAACCAACAAGACTTAAGTTTTCTTGATCAAGTTTTTATTACTTATCTAGCCCATAATTAATTCAATCCTTTGGGCTAGTCATTGTTTTTATATTTAATAACCAACAAGACTTAAGTTTTCTTGATCAAGTTTTTATTACTTATCTAGCCCATAATTAATTCAATTCTTTGGGCTAGTCATTGTTTTTTTTATATTTAATAACCAACAAGACTTAAGTTTTCTTGATCAAGTTTTTATTACTTATCTAGACCATAATTGATTCAATCCTTTGGGCTAGTCATTGTTTTTTTTTAATTAATAACCAACAAGACTTAAGTTTTGTTGATCAAGTTTTTATTACTTATCTTCTCTGGCCGATATCTTATTGTCTAGTTGGGTTGATATCTATCTAAGGGCTGATTTTCTTCTCTTGCTAATTCTTCTGTTCTTCAATCTTCTCATTCTTCTAGTGGGCTTCTTTGGCTAGTCATTGTTGTTATATTTAACAAAAACAAGACTTATAGTTTTTGATTGATCAAGCTTTTATTTATTAGCTCATGATTCCATCCATTCTACCGCGGGGATTGAGATTTGGACCTCGGTGAGAGGACTAACACGTCTTTCTCCTTACAAGATAGGGTCTGCTCACTATTCACGAACTCTCATGAATTGTAACAATTTGAACTCGCTTATTACGATGTTGCAGTCCAGCAAAATGTTAGCCTTTACTTCTTCTTCTCTGGCCGACATCTTGTTATCTAGCTGAGTTGACTTCTATTTCTTGTTCTTCAATTTTCTAGTGGGCTTCTTTGGGTTAGTCATTGTTTTTATATTTAATAACCAACAAGACTTATATTGCTTGATCAAGCTTTTATTTATTAGCCCATGATTCCATCCATTCCACCGCGGTGACTAACACGTCTTTCTCCTTCCAAGTTAGAGTCAAATCTAGAGTCTGTCAAGGCGCATGAGATTCGCGCCTCGAGGTCAAGGGTTACCAACAGCCTCGGTATTTTTCCATGGACCCCTTGATTCTAAATCTGAGAGACTTGAATTTAATTTCTAGCTATAACGTCTGTTCACAATTCATAAACTCTCATGAATTGCAACAACAGGGCGGACTAATACTGTGGACTTTACTATGAATAATATATAAAAATAAAAATAAGAATAAAAAACATGGATTGTTTAGCATCAAAGATTTTGAGGCGGACTACGTTACACTATCTATGACTAGAAAATAAATTGCATGCCAAAAAAAGAAGTACGATTACAACGTACAAGAAATTAAATTACGACAGGCATCTTTTCTAACTAATCAGAAAGTAATTTAAAAAAAAAATTATTTGTTTTTTCTTTCTTTCTTTCTTTCTTTCTTTCTTTCTTTCTTTCTTTCTCTTTTTCTCATGCTTCTTCTTTCTTTCTCTTTTTCTTTCTTTCTTTCTTTCTTTCTTTCTTTGTGAAGGTTTAAATTTCTAACCAATCAGAAAGAAGAGTTATTTTTAAAAACATTATTTGTTGTAACTTTCTTTCTTTTTCTTTTTCTCATGCTTCTTCTTTCTTTCTTCTTTTTCATTCTTTCTTTCATTGTGAAGGTTTACATTTCTAACCAATCAGAAAGTAATGTTTTTTTAACATTATTTGTTTTTTCTTTCTTTCTTTCTTTCTTTCTTTTTCTTTCTTTCTTTCTTTCTTTCTTTCTTTTTTTTCTTTCTTTCTTTCATTGTGAATGTTTACATTTCTAACCAATCAGAAAAAAAAATTATTTGTTTTTTCTTTCTTTACCCTTTTTCTCATGCTTCTTTTTTTCTTTCTTTCTTTCTTTTTTCTGTCTTTCTTTTTTCTTTCTTTCATTTTGAAGGTTTAAATTTCTAACCAATCAGAAAGAAGAGTTTCTTTTAAAACATTATTTGGTTTTTCTTTCTTTCTTTCTCTTTTTCTCATGCTTCTTTCTTTCTTTCTTTTTTCTTTCTTTTTTTTCTTTCTTTCTTTCATTATGAAGGTTTACATTTCTAACCAATCAGAAAGTAAAGTTGTTTTTTTAACATTATTTGGTTTTTCTTTCTTTCTTTCTCTTTTTCTAATACTTCTTTCTTTCTTTCTTTCTTTCTTTCTTTCTTTCTTTTTTCTTTCATTGTGAAGGTTTAGATTTCTAACCAATCAGAAAGTAAAGTTTTTCTAACCAATCAGAAATTAGAGAATATCACTATACAATAAACGACAATCAGTTTCTCTAAACGTCATTTTTTGGAGCCGCTTTCAAGCTAAATAATTAATTTTCAGTTTTGTGAAGTCTACTGATTTTCAACCATATTTTATTTCAACCAATCTACACTTTTCCCCGTTCCCCTCACCCCATGATATTTCATTTCGGGTGTTTCTAATTGTTTCTCTCTTTCTTCAACTAATGTAAACATCCAATACAACACAGGTAATAAAAGTTTTTTTAGATTATATTTTCTGACCACATGATTAGTTTTTTTCTCGTTACGTTTTCGGTGTAGTCTCTTGTAATTTACTTATGTTGCGTTCCAATCATGGTTTTACTCAGAGTAATTATCGTCTCTCATACGTTTTTTTTTTAATTTAAAAAAAGAAATTTGCTTTCAAAAATTAACGTTCCATTCATTCTTCATTTCTATCTTGGTAAATACAGGTTTAAAATCTGTACTTTTTGACACACCTTGTATTCTGAAAAAAATTAATGTTCCATTCATTCTTCATTTCTATCTTGGTAAATACAGGTTTAAAATCTGTACTTTTTGACACACCTTGTATTCTGAAAAATATTTAATGTTCCTTTCATTCTTCATTTCTATCTTAGTAAATACATCTTCAAATTCGGCACTTTTCGACACACCTTGTATTCTGAAAAAAATTAACGTTACATTTATTGTTCATTTCTATCTTGGTAAATACAGGTTTAAAATCTGTACTTTTTGACACACCTTGTATTCTGAAAAAATTAATGTTCCATTCATTCTTCATTTCTATCTTGGTAAATACAGGTTTAAAATCTGTACTTTTTGACACACCTTGTATTCTGAAAAATATTAATGTTCCTTTCATTCTTCATTTCTATCTTAGTAAATGCATCTTCAAATTCGGCACTTTTCGACACACCTTGTATTCTGAAACAATTAACGTTACATTTATTGTTCATTTCTATCTTGGTAAATACAGGTTTAAAATCTGTACTTTTTGACACACCTTGTATTCTGAAAAAAATTAATGTTCCATTCATTCTTCATTTCTATCTTGGTAAATACAGGTTTAAAATCTGTACTTTTTGACACACCTTGTATTCTGAAAAAAAACAACTAATTTTCCTTTCATTGTTCATTTCTATCTTGGTAAATACATTTTCAAATTCGGCACTTTTTGACACACCTTGTATTCTGAAAAAAAATTAATCTTCCATTCATTCTTCATTTCTATCTTGGTAAATACAGGTTTAAAATCTGTACTTTTTGACACACCTTCTATTCTGAAAAAAAATTAATGTTCCATTCATTCTTCATTTCTATCTTGGTAAATACATCTTCAAATTCGGCACTTTTCGACACACCTTGTATTCTGAAAAAAATTAACGTTACATTTACTGTTCATTTCTATCTTGGTAAATACAGGTTTAAAATCTGTACTTTTTGACACACCTTGTATTCTGAAAAAAATTAATGTTCCATTCATTCTCATTTCTATCTTGGTAAATACAGGTTTAAAATCTGTACTTTTGACACACCTTCTATTCTGAAAAAAAAAATAATGTTCCTTTCATTGTTCATTTCTATCTTAGTAAATGCATCTTCAAATTCGGCACTTTTCGACACACCTTGTATTCTGAAACAATTAACGTTACATTTATTGTTCATTTCTATCTTGGTAAATACAGGTTTAAAATCTGTACTTTTTGACACACCTGTATTCTGAAAAAAATTAATGTTCCTTTCATTCTTCATTTCTATCTTGGTAAATACATCTTCAAATTCGGCACTTTTCGACACACCTTGTATTCTGAAACAATTAACGTTACATTTATTGTTCATTTCTATCTTGGTAAATACAGGTTTAAAATCTGTACTTTTTGACACACCTTGTATTCTGAAAAAAAAGTAATGTTCCTTTCATTCTTCATTTCTATCTTAGTAAATTCATCTTCAAATTCGGCACTTTTCGACACACCTTGTATTCTGAAACAATTAACGTTACATTTATTGTTCATTTCTATCTTGGTAAATACAGCTTCAATCTCGATATTTTTGACACACCTTGTATCTATGCTAGAATGTGGTGGCTTATGTCCTGGTTATGACGTTAAACTGCATCCAATGGTGAAATTCCAATCCAGAAGCTCTGAAGATTATGGAGTATCCCTTTATTGTAATTACTCCCAGGTCCACTCGGAGGGGTAGTACCTGTTAGGGCCCCATCTATGGGTGGAATAGATTAAAAAAATGAGTTTAAAAAATGTGTTTGAAAAATTGAATACCCAACATGAATGAATAAAACAAAAACGTGTTCGGCATAAAATAACCCAACAAGGTTTGACATGTCGTAAAGTCGTAATCCTCTACAAAGCTACAGCCCTGTCGGATGGGGCTTTACAATACACCCACTGCACCTCTGCAGAGGGGTAAGACCGCATCACTGGACCCATCTACTGGCCGTGGGTAGCGACTCGGGATGCCTAAGGATGGAACGCTTGTGGCATACAACACTCACTAACAACGATCTGCAAATTAGTTTGTTAACCATTACATCATTACATCATAAACACACACACACACACACACACACACACACACTCACACACACACACACACACACACACACGCCTAATTCATTTAATTATAATTAATTAATTAACAAATTAGGTATGACTTTAATTAAGCCCATAATCTCCCGAAAAATTGTCAGCCTTCGCCATTTCAAACACATCGTTTGACCACTTCATACTGTCGTGCCATAAGTCACCCAAAAAGTGCGATATACATATCAGTTTAAAATAAACGAGAGATTCTGGGGAAGCCAGCTAGTGTAGTACTTAGAATGTCCGCTTGACAGGCAGGGTTCGAATCGCGTACAAAGCCCTGCCCTGCCCTATATATATATATATATATATATATATATATATAATATATATAAAAGAATTATTTTTGTTGTACGAATATCTTGGTCCTTTTTTTTTTTCAAAATTTTTTTTTCTTCCTGGTTGATGTTTGGTAGTATATTTTTACAATCAAACTTTCTGCTGGGTTTCTCTCTCCGTAAGGATCTACCAACACGTTTGGTATATAAATTATATATATATATATATATATATATATATATGTGTGTGTGTGTGTGTTGTGTATGTGTGTGTGTTACAATGCTTGTTGATAAACAATATAAGCAGTCTTTATATTTGGGGTGTGCAGTTCTA
The DNA here is from genome assembly GCA_023376005.1 of Doryteuthis pealeii. Classification (NCBI taxonomy): domain Eukaryota; kingdom Metazoa; phylum Mollusca; class Cephalopoda; order Myopsida; family Loliginidae; genus Doryteuthis; species Doryteuthis pealeii. The sequence continues at coordinate 56,092,093 of CM042174.1, forward strand.
TTATTGCACACCCCGTTCAACTTGAAGCTCATTATTTTCTTATAGTTGGCTGACAATTGATGTTTTGAATCAAAATTGACCTCTAGCAAATTAGAGAGAAACATCGGAGGTCATCAGTTCATTTTGGAACCTTTCTCTCTTTTCTTTTCTTTTCTTTTTTACTCTAAAATTGTGAATAAAAACATTTGTTCCATATTGAATAAACATTTCTATTGGCCAATTATCGGTTGGTTGATTGGTTGGATTTTACGGCAGTTCAACACATATTGTTTTTGCTTTAGTCATTCTTGAAGGAAAATAGATAATTATAAGAACTAGCAAATATATGCACCCTCCGGGTGCAAGTATTTAAGTTTTAATGTAATGAAATATCGTATTAAATTAGAGGCAGACAAAAAGATATGTAACAGAGTGGGGGTATAATAGAAAAATAGAAATGAAACTTACTCTTCCATCACTCCGTTTTTCATTGCTGAATTTTACGTATTTAACAATTTAGTTAAATTAGGAATAAAGAATAAAATGACAGTTATTTTTTCTTGTTAATGGATTTCATTTAAGATTCATTGAAGAGATGTTTGCTTATATTCATTAAAATAAAACCAAACAGTTAGAAATCAATAATACTAAGCAGATATTTAATAAAATCACATTTTTAATATCAATATGCAAATTAGCCTTCCCATTCACACTGCAAACCGCTATTTTTTGTATATATAAATACAATTGCATGTTATTAGCATGTAGATATGGACAACACTAACAAAAACGTGAAGAAATTTTATTAATAATTCAGGTTTAAATATAAATAAAATCATGGAGAATGTGATGTAAATAACTATGTTAATTGTGACTCGATTAGTAATATAGTTTCGGTTACAGACAGAAAAACACACAATCTCCATTATAATAAGATTATTTTCGTTGGTTGATTGTTTTGTTTTACGGCATTTACACCCCCGCTATATTTAACACAATGAAACTTGCATAAAGTTTAATATTATCTTGAAATTTTTTTGTCCATTAGAAAGAAGAAACATTAAACAAACTCCTGATGATTTAAAAAAAAATCAGCTCATGGAAATAATGAAAATTATGAACGAAAAACAATGTTTTCAATTTTTGCACCGTTAAATCAACTGAAATTTAACGTAGCCAAAAACTAGTTATGACTAGAGCTTTTTTTAAAATTCTATGAAAAATCAATTAATGGTCCGATTTTCACGAAAATGTCCAGAATTATTTATCTTGTTATGTAAATATGTCTGAAATAGTTTTTGTTCCTAAAAATATATTTATTAAGTTAATTGTACACATAGCGCCACGGATATAGGCGTTGATTTTATAACGTTCTAAGTGACAGTTATCTCTGGCTACAGGTTCAATCCTGGCCTAAGGTGACCGTAACATAAATTAATTTACTTGGCTTAACATTTGTACCCGGTATGGTTAGCAGAATTAGAACAGTCTACACCTGTGTATTAAAAAAAAAGGCCTTTGCCGAATGGTCTCGATTCATGCAGAATTCAATACACTTATCTTTATTTAAGACCAACATCCATGTGAGACATTATATTTTTATTTCATTTTAAATGTTCAGGTAGACCAAATAGATTGTTGGCTTTTTTCTAAACTGGATTTGTCATAAACGATTTGAAAAAAAAAATAGCTTCTGTTTACTGCGTTGGGGTTGGGGTTGGGGTTGGACAAGAGAAATGATTGGTTATTTTCTGGACAGACTTTTTTTTTTTCGTATGCAAGAATTGGACTGGGGAGTTGGGGATTTTAGGAGGAGGGGGGACACACACACAGCTTTTCAAGAAATGGCATGGATAAAACTTTAATGTAAATTTTTCAGATTTTTGATATTTCAAAATTAGACAGTTGAGGGTGGGGGGGGGTTGTTCCCTTATTTTTTATTTTTTTTAAAATAAATTTAAGGGTCTAGTAACTTTAGAATCATTTTCAGCAAAAACAGAAATAATTAAAGAAAAGAAGAAAAAAAAAAAGAAGATTTTTTTTTCTTCTTCTGTTGTCTTAAAATACTGGCCATTTTTATTTTATTTCATCTTTTTTTTTTTTTAAATGCCAGAAACAGTTCAAACACCATCCCCACCTCCACCCCATTGCCAAAAATTATACCCAGCACACATTCTTCCCCCGCTAATGATTTTGAGACTATCTACACAGTATTGCTAGGCAGCAGTTAGACCCTAACGGATCACAATTTTATTTTATTTTTATTTTGATGGGTAGGATTTTTTTTTTTTTTTTTGAAGGAGAGTATATATACACGTATATATTAAAAATATATACGTGTCCGGCTAAACAAAGGCATCAGGTTATCGGTACAGGAAAAAACAAAAAGGTGTAATATTATTTCATTCATACTTAATAAATTTTATGTGGCTATTATTAATAAAATACCTATTCCTAAAACATAGCTAGAAAAAGAGATACCTCTATTCCTAAAACATAGCTAGAACTTGGAAGAATTATAACACTGTTTATTAGCAACATTATTCTATTTAAATTTAATTTTGTTTTAATTGTTCTTATATTCTTAGTTCTTTATTAAAAATGATAAATAGATATCTAAGTTAGCAGAATGAAATGCTAATTTACAAAACTCAAATTTAACCATTATGTACTTGTAAAATTCTTAGTCTACTTCATATCTATCTATCTATCTATCTCAATGTTCCTATCGGTCTATCTATCATGTCTATCGGATCTATCTATCTATCTATCTATCTATCTATCTATCTATCGTCTATCTATATCTATCTATCTCAATGTTCTATCGTCTATCTATCTATCTATCTATCTATCTATCTCAATGTTCCTATCGGTCTATCTATCTATCTATCTATCTATCTATCTATCTATCTATCTATGTATCTCTATCTATCTTATCTATCTATCTATCTATCTATCTATCTATCTATGTTCTATCGGTCTATCTAATCTATCTATCTATCTATCCTATCTATCTATCTATCTATCTATCTATATCTATCTATCTATCTATCTCAATGTCCTATCGGTCTATCTATCTATCTATCTATCTATCTATCTATCTCAATGTTCCTATCGGTCTATCTATCTATCCATCTATCAATCTATCTATCTATCTATCTCAATGTTCCTATCTCTCTATCTATCTATCTATCTCAATGTTCTATCGGTCTATCTATCTACCTATCTAATCTTCCTATCTATCTATCTATCTATCTATCCATCTATCAATCTATCTATCTATCTATCTCAATGTTCTATCTATCTATCTATCTATCTATCAATCTATCTATCTATCTATCTATCTATCTCAATGGTTCTATCTATCTATCCATCTATCTATCTATCTATCTATCTATCCAATGTTCCTATCGGTCTATCTATCTATCTATCTATCTCAATTTCCTATCGGTCTATCTATCTATCTATCTATCTCTATCGGTCTATCTATTCATCTAAATCTATCTATCTATCTATCCTATCAATCTATCTATCTATCTATCTCAATGTTCCTATCGGTCTATCTATCTATCTATCTATCTCAATGTTCTATCGGTCTATCTATCTACTATCTATCTTAATCTTCATATCTATCTATCTATCCATCTATCAATCTATCTATCTATCTATCTATCTCAATGTTCCTATCGGTCTATCTATCTATCTATCTATCTCAATGTTCCTATCGGTCTATCTATCTACTATCTATCTTAATCATATCTATCTATCTATCCATCTATCAATCTATCTATCTATCTATCTATCTCAATGTTCCTATCGGTCTATCTATCTATCTATCTATCTCCTATCGGTCTATCTTACTATCTATCTTATCTTCATATCTATCTATCTATCCATCTATCAATCTATCTATCTATCTATCTATCTCAATGTTCCTATCGGTCTATCTATCTATCTATCTATCTATCTCAATCTTCCTATCTATCTATCTATCTATCTATTCAATGTTCCTATCTATCTCATTCTGTTATTATCTATCAATCTCATTTTGTTTATCAATCTATTTACTTCAATCTGTTCCTCTCTCTCTCTCTCTCTCTCTCTCTCTCTCTCTCTCTCTCTCTCTCTCTCTCTCTCTCTTTTGTCTATACTTTTTGTTTACGAAACTATTTTGTGGTTATAACATCTGATTTTATAAGCTCCCTGTGTGGACCCTAAGTACACTTTTTTGTCATTGATATTCTTATTTTCATTTTTATCGTTTGGTTTATTTGTACATACTTCCACTTTATATATTACGCACTCCTGTTGACATTTCATTTTAAGGGACATTCTGCCTTATTGATACAATTACAATTAGGGGGTCTGTTGTTTAGGTTTTTGTTGATTTTTTACAGTTGTTTTTATTAATTAAGTTCCCTACGTTGAGCATGCAGCTATAGCTAAGTTTGACTCTATTTTATTAAAGATTTTATGTAATATGTTAGAGGGGGGAGTTTTATTTTGATTAGTTTAAAGAAATCCCAGCCTAGTTTATTATCTTTTTTGGTAAAATACAATACACAAAATAAAGAAACAAAAAAAAAAAAATAAAATAAAAAGTTAATTTACCTTCAAAATTTTGACTGAACGGTAATATCTGCTTTCTGGATATAAACGGGAGAATTATTTGTTTCCAAATAAAATAATAGATTTCTTCAAGCACTGTTTGGTTTCTCTTTCACTCCACAGAGTATAAATATGTACGCGTCACGTATTTGAACTTGTTTACCCATAACACATCAGTGAAAATGACAAATACGTTTTTTTTTCCATTACAGGCTTCCGTAATCATTCTCACAACAACTTTTAATTCAAACATTATTTTCAAAAATTCATAAAAATAAGAATGGACATATATTATGTCATTATTTTTAACGAGATATGTTTTATACAATAGCTTATACGTACAAGAAGAAAAGTGTATATCAAATGCATTCGGTGATAAATTCTCATCAAAGTTATCATAGAACCTATTGAGCTGCTTTAAGTTTTTCATTCAACATTTTTAAACAGACTGACCAACAAAAGACTCTTACAGTCTCCTTATTCTCTGTGATAAAATTGTATTTTTCCTTAAATTAACAAAAGCTCTGAAGAAGATCTACTAAACAGATTGAAACACTGCAGCGTTGGCTGAATAAACATCACTCATTTTATGAACCTGTGTTATTTCAGAATTATCACTATATTACACACACACACACTCACACACACACACACACACACACACACACACACACAACATATATATATATATATATATATATATATATATATATATATATATATATATATACCATGCTTCAAAGGAGTCTAATAATAGATGAGAAAAATTTTCTATCAGGGACCCCACTCTCAAAAAGTGTTTTAATAATTTTGAGAAGGGTCCCTTGGAAAGGATTTTTTCATTTATCCCCCTCAATTCATTCATTTTTATTTCATCCATTCATTCATTTTAAAATTCATTTTTAAATATATATATATATATATATATATATATATATATATATATATAGAGAGAGAGAGAGAGAGAGAGAGAGAAGTAGATCCAAGTGTGTGAACCATTATATAGGAGAACATGGAGGCCCATGGACTAATGGATAGAGTCGCAGGAAACGGGCTCGTCGACCTAAGTTTAATTCTTGGACGAAGTTGTTTGCATTTCACATGAGGCTAATAATCTTGGGAAAGGTATGCATCCAATTCTCCCTTCAGCCATGGGTAAATAGCAGGGTAGACTGGGCTCTTAAACCATGGTCAGGTAACCAGCCTAGGAGAAGGATGATATTGAAGGCTCCCGAGTTCAACCTGAAGGTTCCAAAATCAAAGAGGAGGTTCCCGAGTCCGACAAGAAATACCTGAAGGATACAGATATCGCATAAAATATATATGAAGGTAAAAATGGATAATGAATCTGACAATATGTAAGAAAGTTTTAAGGAAAAACAACAAGATGTTTAACATCTTGTTGTTTTTCTATAAAACTTTCTTACACACACACACACACACACACACACACACACATATATATATATATATATATATATATATATATATATAAAAGGTTTAGATTTTTTATTATCATGGGAACAATTTGGTTTCTTGCTCTGTGGCATTCTTCAGGCAACGAAATTGTTTTTGAAAATTATATAAACATGGCTAAATGTGTGGGTTTTTATTCATTCATTTATTCTTCTATTAATGCTCTGTCACAGATATTGAGCACTCTTCTAATATCACTGTACGTTGGATTACTACTGCTTTTCAAGTATAATAGTGCCCACCATACACATTGATATATATATATATATATATATATATATAATATATATATATATAGCAAGCTGATTCCAGTCGAGCAACACTTCCGACTAGATGACCATGACTTTGACAGAGACGCCAAATTTATCCTTATCGAAAGAATCCAAAAAGATACTGGCACTAAATCTGTCATCGAAAACCACGAGTACAGATGGATAAAAAAGATAAGAAGTTTTCACCCGTTTGGATTTAACCAGAAATTAGACTCATTACCCTGGTAATAATAAAAAGTCGAGGTGACAAATATGTGGGGCCAATACCACCAAAATAAACAAATACCGACCGCCCCCC
>CM042174.1:56103825-56136325 GCA_023376005.1 Doryteuthis pealeii
CAGACCTAGTGTTGATAAACAAAAAAGAAAGAACTCGTCAACTGGTGGATTTTGCAGTGCAAGCTAAAGGAAAATGAAAAAATGGACAAATATATGGACTTTGCTAGAGAACTGAAAAAGTTATGGAATATGAAAGTGAAAGTGATACCAATTATAGTTGGTGCACTTGGAACGGTCCCAAAAGGATTGGAAAAGGGTTTGAAAGTTTGGAAATCAGAGGAAGGATTGATACCATTCAGAACTCTGCACTGCTGCAATCTGCCAGAATACTCAGAAGAGTCCTGGAGACCTGAGGAGACGTGCTGTCACTCAGACTCCAGTGAAAGACCATCAGCTAATGCTGATGTGAAAACTCAAATGTATTTACCACGCATTCCACTTATGCGGGTCAGACACAAGGTCCTATTAATGTGGGACCGCTCACAAACTGAAGCTCATGTCATGACATGCACAAAATTGTGTAGATCCCCTAGGCGTCCCAGGCACTGGGGAATAAACCCAACCATGCCCCTTTAAATCGAGGGGTAGATGTCCGTGTGGAAGGCCTTCTGGTTCCATGCCGGTAATTTCATTAATAGTCCAGTGGCCGAAGCCACCAGACCCATAGGCCCAAAAAGCCCTTGTTATTAATAGTTACTTTGCTGCTCCTGCTGCTACTTGCTGGTGATGATGATGATGATGATGATTGGAATATTTTATTTCATATAACCATGTGTAAAAACACTTTAAGAAACAATAACACAATTGATGTAAACATACAATGAACGTAATTCCCTAACATCTAGGCATAAAATAACCCCAGACTGTTTGACATGCCGTTAAAATCAATCGATCAATCAATCAATCGAAAATGTTGACGAAGCTGAAGTCCTCAATCAGAATATCGGACGTCGTATCACCCATGTCACCTTTGTCCCCTGTGAGGACATTTATAATTTATAAATTTTTAAATAAATAAAGTTTGTACATTTTTAATCTAGAAATGAATTTTTTCATATAATATAATTTTCATATTCATAGTTTTTTCATATAAAATTTTATATTCATAAGATTTTTCTATTTTTTTTTCATATTCATAGTTTTTTCATATAAAAACTACATAAAAATAGAAATGAATATACATCCATTTATAATTTATAAATGTTTGTTTCTATGCCAATGACTCTCGCTGGATACTGTTGGGGTAACGTGGCTACTAGATGAGCTTAAAAAACAATTTGTGAGAAGAAGAAGAAGAACAAGAAGAAGAACAAGAAGAACAAGAACAAGAAGAACAAGAACAAGAACAAGAACAAGAAGAAAGTTTTATGCTAATTTTTGGAAGCCCTCACTGTCATCGGCCGATTCATTCTTTATTACAGGCCACACGCGTTCAATATTTCGAGGTGTTCCGTATGTCAAAAACCTATGACTATAAAAGCTGATATTGCTTGCATTTCACATAGCACTTATACCGTTGAAAAGGGTATGAATCCAACTATAGTAGGGCAGTCTGGGCTCTTTAACCATGGTTAGGTAACCAGTCTAGGAGAAGGAAAACTCTGAATTCATAACCGTTAAAACCCGCTTAATACATTAACCGTGTGTCCCATCCTACTCATGCAGAGGCGTCGTATATATACATAATAGTGTATTGGTGTACTGGGTATGACGTCAATTACATCTAATGGTGAAATTCCAATTTTGGAGCACTGGAGAGTGTCGAGTACGAGCTGGGAATCCACATTGAATCCAGTGGGAGTGGCTAGCCAGAAAAAGTTCGGGAATTACTGGCCTATATAATCACTAACCCTGACTGATGTCAGACTTGATCCTTGTACGCCCGACTAATCATTCAGATATTTCAGTGTCAAAAACTTTCATTTGTAGGGTACTAAGCGAAGGTACTTTACTAAGGTCAAGTTAACCTGTTGTGTTTATGATTAAGTCAATAAATGACTCGACTCTGTGTGGCGTGAACCTTTCTTCTTCTTCTTCTTCTTCTTCTTCTTCTTCTTCTCTTCTTCTTCTTCTTCTTCTTCTTCTCTTCTTCTTCTTCTTCTTCTTCTTCTCTTCTTCTTCTTCTCTTCTTCTGTCTTCTTCTTCTTCTTCTTTTCTTTTCTTCTTCTTCTTTTTCTTCTTCTTCTTCTTTCTTCTTCTTCTTCTTCTTCTCTTCTTCTCTTCTTTCTTCTTCTTCTTCTTCTTGTTTTCTTCTTCTTCTTCTTCTTCTTCTTCTTCTTCTTCTTCTTCTTCTTCTCTTCTTCTTCTTCTTCTTCTTCTTCTTCTTCTTCTTCTTCTTCTTCTTCTTCTTCTTCTTCTTCTTTTCTTCTTTTTTCTTCTCTTTTTCTTTATTTCTTCTTCTTCTTCTTCTCTTCTTCTTTCTTCTTCTTCTTCTTCTTTTCTTCTTCTTCTTCTTCTTCTTCTTCTTCTTCTTCTTCTTCTTCTTTTCTTCTTCTTCTTCTTCTTCTTCTTCTTTTCTTTCTTTCTTCTTTTTCTTCTTTTTCTTTATTTCTCTTTCTTTTTCTTCTTCTTCTTCTTCTTCTTCTTCTTCCTTCTTTCTTCTTCTTCTTCTTCTTCTTCTTTCTTCTCTTCTTCTTCTTCTTCTTCTTCTTTTCTTTCTTCTTCTTCTTCTTTTCTTCTTCTTCTTTTCTTTCTTCTTTTCCTTCTTCTTCTCTTTCTTCTCTTTCTTCTTCTTCTTCTTTCTTCTTCTTCTTCTTCTTTCTCTTCTTCTTCTTCTCTTCTTCTTTATTTCTTCTTCTTCTTCTTCTTCTTCTTCTTCTTCTTCTTCTTCTTCTTCTTCTAGTCGATTGGGTCTACATAAAAACTCATTCTTCATTCCGTGAGAAAACAAGCTGTAGCGGCGACCGACTGTTTGTATTGTAATATTGTTAACCTTTGATGACGAGAAAGTTCTGAACGTTTGAAAAAACTTACAGCATTAAATATCTCACCGACTGATTGGTGAGGCTAAACCTTTCATCCCTCCAATAATCAATTGGCGCCTCTAGATTGATTGCTTTTCTCATATTCAATATTCGATTACTTACATTAAAGCAGATGTTTTCGTTTCCAAACAGGGGGTGGATGGAAGATTAGTTGTTTTTTTTTTACCGTATAGACCCATGCAAAAGTCGATTTCCCACTCACCTTTATATACTTACCAACCCCTCTGTACGAGTAGGGTGTTACATTTGGTCAATTTCCCGCCCTGTCGGTGGGGCGTTAGAATGCACCGACTGCACCTCTGCAGAGGGGTAAGACTCCCCAATGGGGCTACCTGTTGGCCGCGGGTTGCGATCCGTGATGCTTAAGGATAGAACCCAGGTTAATGAGCAGTCCATGACTTGCAAAACTCCACTTTAGCCCTTATTAGGCTAGACGAGCGGTCGGAGAGGCTCCCTCCGATCAATCGGCTGGTCACGTCAAGCCTAGCACCTATATGATTGCCCCAATCCTATTGCCATTTTGGCAACTCCAGCTCTTTTTATCATGTGGGTGCTAGAAGGCGGTGGCTGAGGGTCTACATGTCCTGGGAATGACGTTAAACTCTATCTGATGGTGATGTTCCAGTTTTGGAGGTTTGGGGAATGTGGAGCACACCTTCATCACCATTTTTCCTTGGTCAACTAGTGACCCAGAGTGGTAGTACCTGTTAGGGTCCCATCCATGGGTTAAATAGAAAAATGTATTTATTAAAAAATTGTATTATCCATTAAGAATTGATTTATTTCAAAACTTTATCGGCATTAAATGACCCACCGAGGTTGATATGCCGTAAAACAAACCAAACAAACCAAACAAACACATTGGTCAATTTCTTAAGCGGAGTTTAACATGTTTGAATTAAGATTTTTGATTCTCCTAGACTGATTGTTTAACGAGGGTTAGGTACTCGGTTTAGATCAGCGGTTCCCAAAGTGAGCGGTACCTCCCCCGGTGGTAGTGGAATGTTCTAGGGGAAATGAGGCACAAAGGACGACAGGGTGGCATTAGGAGAAGTTAAAAATAATTTGTTTTTTCACAAAATCTTAATGACAAAATATATATATTTACCAACCTCCCGCACGAATAGGATGTGACACAAGCTCAATATCTTTATTATCGGAGTTTAACCAGTTTGATTTCAGAGTTTTCCTTCTTCTAGACTGTTTGCCTCGCCAAGGTTTTAAAAAAAAACAGTCTGCGCTACTATATACCCATAGCTGGAGGAAAAATAGTTATAACTATACCTATATAGGGTAATGGAGGTCCGTGGGCTAGTGGTTAGAGTCGTGGAAAATGAACTCGTCGATTCGAGTTCAATTCCTAGACGAAGCAATTCACATAGCGCTAATACCCTTGGGAAAGGTATGAATTCATATATTCTCCCTCCAGCTATGGGTTAAATAGTAGGGCAGACTGCGCCCTTCAGCCTTGGGTAGGTAACCAGTCTAGAAGAGGGATAATTCAAAATTCCCTCCAGCTATAGGTTAAATAGTAGGGCAGACTGGGCCCTTCAGCCTTAGGTAGGTAACCAGTCGAGGAGAGGGATAACTTTGAATTCAAAAATCCTGAGGTCGGTCGTTGATTGGGTTTGTGGCAACCCTTGATGCACCAATTCTTTCCTATCGACTGTGCCAAAAAGTGTGGATGGTCAAACACAAGCCTTCACCACTATAAAAAATCACTGTGTGGATGTTCATTGTATGAACACTCATACGTCGATCGACGGGAGAGTCCATCATATAGGGTATTAGCGCTATGCTAAATGCTACCGGCCTCGTCCAGGATTTGAACTAGCGTTGTCGAATTAATTTTCTATGACTCTAACATTTTTTACAGCATATGCCCGTGTAAAATTCGACTTTGCTTGTCTTGATTTATATAGTTACTAACCCCACCGCAATAGTAGGATGTGATACTTGGACAATTTCTTCATCATCACCAGGTCGTGTAGTTCGTGAATTATAATGCCAAAGCTATCCTCGTAGAAGAACAGTAGTAGTACTACTTACTCCAGAGCTGGGAATTCCCATCGGAAATTCATGGGTTAGGGTTAGAGGTAGTCAAAGTTTTGAAATAAATTCATTCTTAATGGATATTCAATTTTTTTTATAAACACATTTTGGTTATTTCCTAGTTGAGTAACATGATATTACAGGGCGACCCAGAAAAAACAGAAACCAAATTATTTATTTATTTTCCAATCAAACTAACGCTAAACCCTAACCCCAGCCCGAAACCCTAACCCTAACACCCCCAGTTAACATTAACAGTTTTATCAAAAAATTTGTGGGTTCTGTATTTTCTGGGTCACCCTGTAATATCATGTTACTCAACTAGGCGTGGTTAGGGTTAGGGTTAGGTTTTAGGGTTAGGGTTAGGGTTGGGGGATGGGGTTAGTTTAATGTGAAACTAAATAAATGATTTGGGTTCTTTTTTTTTCTGCGTCACTCTGTAATATCATATTACTCAACTAGGAAATAACCCACATTTTTTCTGTTTATACCATAGATGGGACCCTAACAGATACTATCACTCCAGGTCAGAGTGGACCAGGGAGCAATGCTGATGAAAGGGTGCTCCACATTCCACAAACCTCCAGAACTGGAACCTCACCATCAGATAGAGTTTAACGTCATTCCCAGGACAGGGAGACCCTCAGCCACAGCCTTCTAGCATATATATGATATGAAAGAGTTGGGGTTTACTATAAGGGCAATCATATAGGTGCTATGCCTTGATGTGATCGGCCGATTGATCGGAGAGGGCCTCTCGGACCGCCCGTCTAGCTTAAGCAAAGACCAACGTGGAGTGCTGCATGTCTTGGACAGTTCTGCCACCTAGCATCAAGGGTTGCTATACATAGTGGTTCCATTGGGGTGGGGGGTCTTACCCCTCTGCAGAGGTGCAGTCGGTGAATTCTAAAGCCCCTACTGACAGGGCTGATCATACCCACCACCGAGTGTATCACTCACTCACCTTCGAACTTTTAAAACTTATTTATTACAGTAATTTGTCATCTCCTCTTGAAATGTTTATTCAAATTGTTGGTTTAATTTTATTGTATCTATAAATAGAAATATTTATAGCAAGTAAATTTTACTGTTTTTACTTTATTGTTAACTCATTAAAGTCGCTAAAGTTACGACACTTTCTCGTTAGAGAATTTATATATCAAAACTCTTGCCCCTTAATCTTCCGACCGTTATCATCTTGCAACACTCTCTCTGGTTAAAATTGAGAACTTCCAAATCATCCAAGATGAAATGAGAAAATACTGATTATCTAGTGTCGCTTATCCACCGGTTTCTTTTTTCTTATGAGTATCCTCACTTGAGAGAAATAATGGACCATTTCATGTTTATTATATAGAAAGAAAAGGAAGAGGATGCTATAGAATAAAAATATAAGAAAGAAAGTGAGAAAGAGAGTAGGGGGAAAATGGATAGAGATAGATAGATAGATAGATAGATAGAGAGAGAGAGAGAGAGAGAGAGAGAGAGAGAGGTGAATGCGCAAAAACGATAACGTTAATCTGATTCAATCGAACATAATGAAAAGATTGAGTATGTGATGTCAATAACTAAGGGAATTGTAACTTGAGTAGTGATATAGTTTCGGTTACAGACAAAAAAGCACACAATCTCCATTATAATAAGATATGTATATAACCAGTAGATTTTTCTGTTTTTTCTTTATTGTTAACCCATTCTCTTAGACCGGTTGCCGTACCAAGGTTAACGAGCCTAGTCTGCCCTACTATTTATTTAGAAATGAAAGGAGGATGGTTGAATTCATACCTTTCCATTTATAGTTCGGCTTACTTAATGATGATCATCAATGTCGATGGACGGACATATTTTTGTTCTGACTATATCGAGATTCCTAAAGACATTCTTTGAATAAGTATAACCAAACTCTTAGCTCAATGCCATGTACAAATATAGTCGAATACCAAACTATGTTCTGCCGGCTTGTACGTATTTCCCAACCGGAAATTAAAGATCGTCTGGAGAAATATTATTTTCCTGCTATCGTGTTTCCAGACCCCAGAAACACAAATATTATATTTGATATAATACCTTACCCAATCCAAGTCGGAAGGAAAGGATGTTGAATAAATTTGTATACAAGGTGTGTATGATGCAATACACCACTTAAATGTATAGACTAAGCGGGGTCACATGGTTTAAATCTCTTAAATTATGTGGTAGGTCAACTACTTAATCGCTGATACTGAAAGACGTCCATTTACAATCATTGACGAAGGACCTGCAAGACTGGGGAGCACCAAGGAACAACCAAAGAATACTTGAATAAGGATCGTGCTCTGCTTAAAACAACGGATCTCCACTGGACAAGCGCTCTTGATTGAAGCCCTAAAGGATGGCCACAAAGATCGTAACAATAGGGGCTGTTGGTGAGAGGTTGTCATGGATATCCGTTCTTTCTGGTGCGACATGTTAATGACACTACTTAAATGTATAGACTAAGCGAGGTCACATGGTTTAAACCTCAGCCAATCAACAGCCCGAATAACTACTTAATCGCTGATACTGAAAGACGTTCATTTACAATCATTGACGAAGGACCTGCAAGACTGGGGAGCACCAAGGAACTACCAAAGTATTCTTTACTAAGGATCGCGCTCTGCTTAACACAATGGATGTCCGCTGGACAAGTGCTCTTGCTTGAAGCCTAAAGGATGGTCACAAAAATCGTAACAAAGGAATTATTAATGCACATATTATGATGAAAGCAGCCGAAGATTATAGGGTTATAAAACTTGGTGAGGCGACAGTCGAGGCCACAGGCCGACGAAATTGGCCCCGACCCTGCCTAAGTGGCAACCAGCTGCCCGGCTTACCGGTAGCTAAGGGTCAGGCTGCGGTAATATGAGACACATCTCTATCTAAGCAGCCGAAGACTCTAGGGTTATGAAACTTGAGGAATCGAGAGTAGAGACCACAGGCAGACGAATTGGGCCCCAACCCTGCCTTAGTGGCAAACAGCGGCCCGGCATACCGGTAGCTAAGGGTCGGGCCGCGGTAATATGAGACACATTTCTATCTAAGCAGCCGAAGACTCTAGGGTTAGGAAACTTGGTGAGGTGATAGTAGAGTCCACAGGCCGACGAATTGGGCCTCGACCCTGCCTTAGTGGCAACCAGCGGCTCGGCTTACCGGTAGCTAAGTGTCGGGTCGCGGTAATATGAGGCACATCTCTATCTAAGCAGCCGAAGACTCTAGGGTTATGAAACTTGGTGAGGTGATAGTAGAGTCACAGGCCGACGAATTGGGCCTCGACCCTGCCTTAGTGGCAACCAGCGGCTCGGCTTACCGGTAGCTAAGTGTCGGGTCGCGGTAATATGAGACACATCTCTATCTAAGCAGCCGAAGACTCTAGGGTTATGAACTAAATGTCAGGCAGCAGCAGACGCCACATAAAGACATATGACACTACGGACAGACATTCAGTTATCTTCTATTAAACCCTCGGGTGATGGGCAAAGAGAGCCTAGTTGGCTGACATTTTGACTAGAGGTATTGTTGGAGATTCTAGGACGAGATGTTTTTTTCTATACCTTGAAATAATATATATCAACTTAAACTGGGACTGTTGCTCAGTGATGCCTCCCTTTCATTGAAGATTTCGGGTCTTAGCATCAGGGTCTTAGTGTTCTGGATATCTTATTATAATGGAGATTGTGTGTTTTTCTGTCTGTAACCGAAACTATATTCCTACTCAAGTCAAAATTCTCTTAGTTATTGACATCACATTCTCCATGATTTTATTTTTATCTAAACCCCAATTATTAATAAAATTGTCTTACATTATTAATACTGTTAACTATGTCTACATACTGATAACATGCAATGGCATATATTTATATATACAACAAAAATAGCGCTTTACAGTGTGAACGGGAAGGCTAATTTGCATATTAATATTAAAAAAATCGAATTTAATAAATATGTGCTTAGTATTATTGATTTCTAACTGTTTGGTTTTATTTTAATGAATATAAGAAAAAGTCTCTTCAATAAATCTAAAAATGAAATCCATAACAAGATAAAAATAATTGTCATTTTATTCTTTACTTCTCTTATAAACTAAATACTTAAATTAGAAAAAATAACAATGAAAGACGAGAGTGATGGAAGAGTAAGTTTCAGTTGTTCCGTTTTTTATTATACTCCCTCTGTTTCAAATCTTTTATTATACTCCCTCTGTTTCAAATCTTTTTATCTGTATTCTTGTTTAGTTTCATTAGCCTTTCTAATTTAATACAATATTTTATTACATTAAAACTTAAATACTTGCACCCGGAGGGTGCATATATTTGCTAGTAACGTTAATTTAAAACTGTGAATTCCTGTACGAAGCCACATTTCACTTAGTGCTAATACACTTCGGAAAGGCATGAATGCAACCATTCTCTCCCCAGATATGGGTAAATAGTAGGGCAGACTATATGATTGTCCCAACTCTATTGCTCTTATGTCAAACACCCAACCCTTTTTATCATATATGTGATAGAAAGCGGTGGCTAAGGCTCTCCGTATTCTGCGACTGATGTTAAATTGCATCTAATGGTGAAGTTCAAATGCTGAAGCTCTAGGGAGTGTGGAATACTCCTTCATCACTATTACGCCCAGGGGCAACTTGAACCGGAAGGGTTGTTCCTGTTAGGGTCCCATTTATGGGTTAAATAAGGAAATGAGTGTTTAAAACTCATTTAAACTGAATTTAAAATGTGAATTCCTGTACGAAGCCACATTTCACTTATTGCTAATAAACTTGGTAAAGGTTTGAATGCAACCATTCTCTTTCCAGATATGGATAAATAGTAGGGCAGACTGGGCTCTTTAACTATATTAAGGCAACCAGTATAGGAGAAAAAAAACTTAGAATTTAAACCTGGTCACTACTAGGATACATTTTCATTCATTTCGGCTGGGAAAGACGTACCAGACGGCAAAACATAGTTTGAAATTCGACTATATTTGAAGATAGAAGGCCAGAAATTTGATTATAGCTATTCAAATAATATCTTTAGATTATTGGCAGTTTTGTTGGCAGGTTTTTGTTGGTTGGTTGGATATTACGGCATGTCAACCCTTGTTAGGCCTACTTAGTGATCTATTTCTACTTTTTAAAATTTAAAAACTTCTTTAAAATTGAGTTGAAAAATGTTGAATACTCATCTAGAACGAATAAAATAAAACATCCTCAGCATAATATAACTAAACAAGGGTTAACATGCTGTAAAAACCAACCAACCAACCAACCAACCAACCAACCAAGCGAAACATTTTAGGTTCTAGTATGCAACCCTTTGTAAATAACTTCAAGATGGAGACACATACAAATGGTGAAGTTTAAAGGGGCTCTGTAGAGTGTGGAGTACCCCATCACTTCCCTAACTACCAGGTCCAATCTGATCCAGAGCGGAAATACCTGTTAGGGTTTCATGTACGGGTTATATAGAAAAAAAATGAATTTAAAAAAATATGTTTAAAAAAATTGAGTTTGAAAAAAAGTTTTTCTGAATATCGTCAAAAAGGGAAAAAAATCCTTATTGGCATAAAATAACCTAACAAGAGTTGACTTGCCGTAAAATCCAACCAACCAGCCAACCAACCTGCCAATAAACCTAAAGATATTCTTTGAATAGCTATAATCAAATTCCTAGCCTTCTGCCATCTTCAAATATAGTCGAATTCCAAACTATGTTTTGCCGGCTGGTACGTCTTTCCCAGCCGGAAATGAAAGATCGTCTGAAGAAATATTATTTTCCCACTATCGTGTTTCCAGACCCCAAATACAAACATTGTGTGTGCAATAATACACTGCTCCAATCCAAGTCGGAAGAAAGGGAATTATTGATGTACGGATTATGAGGAAGGGAAAAAAAGGAAACATTATTCCATATGACAACCACCATTACGGAAGCTAATTACACTATGTAAAACAAATTGTGTTCCTGCATTGTATCAGTCCTGTCGGCTGGGGCTTTAGAGTACACCATTATAATGAAAGAAATGGAAGAAAAAGGACATGCTACACAGAAAAAAAAATTCAGTGTGAGTTTTCCTTTTCTTTCCCGTGACATTTTTGTTGATGCAAGATATGTAACAACGGAGTAGATGTCGGAAGTATGTATTTACCAACCGCCTCGCACGAACAGGATTGACACAAGGTCAATTTAAAAATCAGTTTGTATGACCACTTTAACTTCATATTAAGCCAAAACATCATCGCCTCTTTAGAAAAGTTCATTGTCCAGTGTGGGCTTCGTAGCTCACAGCAAGGCTGGGGCTAATATCACACTCCTAGAAAACACAAATAAAATGTCCTTCTTGATAGCATTCACAAACACGCAAGGGAAAACGATTACTGCACTGCTGACCTCATTTATTGTTTTACGATAGGAAAGTCCGACCGATTATATATATTAGTATATAATATATATATTATATATATATATATACATATATCTTCTTATTATAATGGTAGATTGTGTGTTTTTTAGTCTGTAACCGAAACTATATTACTAATCGAGTCACAATTAACATAGTTATTTACATCACATTCTCCATGATTTTATTTATATTTAAACCTGAATTATTAATAAAATTGCTTCACCTTTTTATTAGTGTTGTCCATATCTACATAGTATTTACCGCGTACCCCACTTGTACGGGTCAGGCACAAAGTCCCTATTAACGTGGGACCACCCATAGTAAGGCAACCAGTCTAGGAGAAGAAAAACTCAGAATTTGAACCTGTTCACTGCTAGGATACACTCAGGCCTACTTAGAGATCTATTTCAATTTTTTTTAATTTTAAAACTTCTTTAAAATTGAGTTAAAAAATGTTCAATACTCATATAGAACGAATAAAACAAAACGTCATCGGTATAAAATAACCCAACAGGGGTTAACCTTCTGTAAATCCCAACCAACCAACCAACCAACCAACCAACCAAGCAAAACATTTTAGGTTCCAGTATGCAACACTTAGTAAATAACTTCAAGGTGGAGACACATACAAAGATTTGCATTACGCAAATTTATAATAGAAAAATCATTGACAATGAATTTTTATTGTAAAATACTTTGTAATGCATTTTTATAGAATATATTTTTTGAATGCTATTCGTAAAAAATCATTGACAATGCATTTGTATTGTACAAATCATAGGCAATGCACTTTTATGGCAAAAATCAATGGTTATGTTTTTTTGTTATAAAAATGTTATAAAAATGAATAATGGACACAAACACAGGTATACAAAGAAGACAGAAAGAAACGTCTTAATATACAAAGAAAGAAAAAAAGAAAGAAAGAAAGAAAGAATGGCACGAATAAACAATGAAAACAGAAGGAAAGGTCTCGATATACAAAGAAAGAAAGAAAGAAAGAAAGAAAGAAAGAAAGAAAGAAAGAAACATGCAATTATTCAAAGAAGAAAGAATGAACGTCTTATATACAAAGAAAGAAAGAAAGAAAGAAGAAAGAATGGCACGAATAAACAATGAAAACAGAAGGAAGGTCTCGATATACAAAGAAAGAAAGAAAGAAAGAAAGAAAGAAAGAAAGAAGAAAGAAACATGCAATTATTCAAGAAGAAAGAATGAAACGTCTTAATATACAAAGAAGAAAGAAAGAAAGAAAGAAAGAAAGAAAGAAGAAACATACAATTATACACAGATGAAAGAAACGCCTGGATAGTGAAAGAAATAAAGAACGATGCAGTTACACAAAGAAGAAAGAAAGAAAGAAAGAACTCAATATACAAATAAAGAAATAAATAAAGAAAAGAATGAAACCCCTGTATATACAAAAAAGAAAAGAAAGAAAGAAGCGCCTGGATCTATAAAGAAGAAAAGAAAGAAAGATAGAAAGAAAGAAACGCCTACATATAGAAAGAAAGAAAGAAAGAAAGAAAGAAAGACCTGGATGTACAAATAAAGGACGAAAGAAAGGAAGAAAGAAAGTAACTTCTCGATATACAAAGAAAAAAAAGAAAAGAAAGAAAGAAAGTAAGAAAGAAAGAAGCGCCTGGATGTGCAAAGAAAGAAAAGAAAGAAAGATAAAAAGAAAAAACGTCTACATATCAAAAGAAAGAAAGATAGAAAGAAAGAGACGTCTACATATCGAAAGAAAAAAGAATTAAACACCTCGATATACAAAGAAAGAAAAGAAAGAAAGAAAAAAGAAAGACCTTAAAATACACAGAAAGAAGAAAGAAAGAAAGCCTGGATAACAAAGAAGAAGAAAAAAGAAAGAAAGAAACACCTGGATATACAAAGAAAGAAAGAAAAAAAGAAAGAAAGAAACACTTGGATATACAAAGAAAGAAAGAAAAAAGAAAGAAAGAAACACCTGGATATACAAAGAGAAAGAAAAAAAAGAAGAAGAACACTTGATCAAAGAAAGAAAGAAAAAAAGAAAGAAGAAACACCTGGATATACAAAGAAAGAAAGAAAAAAAGAAAGAAAGAAACACCTGGATTACAAAGAAAGAAAAAAGAAAGAAAAAGAAAGACCTTAAAATACACAGAAAGAAAGAAAGAAAGAAACACCTGGATATAACAAAGAAAGAAAGAAAAAAAAGAAAGAAAGAAACACCTGGATATACAAAGAAAGAAAGAAGAAAGAAAGAAAGAACACCTGGATATACAAAGAAAGAAAGAAAAAAAGAAAGAAAGAAACACTGGATATACAAAGAAAGAAAGAAAAAAAGAAGAAGAACACTGGATATACAAAGAAAGAAAGAAAAAAAGAAAGAAAGAAACACTTGGATATACAAAGAAAGAAAGAAAGAAAAAAGAAGAAAGAAAGACCTGGATCTACAAAGAAAAAAAGAAAGATAGAAAGAAAGAAACGTCTAAAATATAGGAAAAAAGAAAGAAGAAAGAAGAAAGAAAGACTGGATCTACAACAAAAAAGAAAGATAGAAGAAAGAAAACGTCTAAATATAGGAAAAAAAAAGAAAGAAGAAAGAAAGAAAGAAAGACCTGGATCTACAACAAAAAAGAAAGATAGAAAGAAAGAAACGTCTAAATATAGGAAAAAGAAAGAAAGAAAGAAAGAAAGAAAGACCTGGATCTACACAAAAAAAAGAAAAGATAGAAAGAAAGAAACGTCTAATATAGGAAAAAGAAAGAAAGAAAGAAAGAACGACCTGGATCTACAAAGAAAAAAAAGAAAGATAGAAAGAAAGAACGTCTAAATATAGGAAAAAGAAAGAAGAAAGAAAGAAAGAAAGACCCTGGATCTACAACAAAAAGAAAGATAGAAAGAAAGAAACGTCTAAATATAGGAAAGAAAGAAAGAAAGAAAGAAAAAAAGAAAAAAGAAAAGACCTGGATCTACAAAGAAAAAAAAGAAAGATAGAAGAAAGAAACGTCTAAATATAGGAAAAAAAGAAAAGAAAGAAAGAAAGAAAGAAAGACCTGGATCTACAAAAAAAAAGAAAGATAGAAGAAAGAAAACGTCTAAATATAGGAAAAAAGAAAGAAAGAAAGAAGAAAGAAAGAAAGACCTGGATCTACAAAAAAAAAAGAAAGATAGAAAGAAAGAAACGTCTAAATATAGGAAAAGAAAGAAAGAAAGAAAGAAAGAAAGACCTGGATCTACAACAAAAAAGAAAGATAGAAAGAAAGAACGTCTAAATATAGAAAAAAGAAAGAAAGAAGAAAGAACGACCTGGATCTACAAGAAAAAAAAAAGAAAGATAGAAAGAAGAAGAAACGTCTAAATATAGGAAAAAGAAAGAAAGAAAGAAAGAAAAAAGGAGAAATTACAGAGAGGAAAGAAAAAAAACTCCTTGATATACAAGTTCAAACCTGAAAAAAAACTCATAATGTAAAAGAAAAAGAAAGCAACAAAAAACAAACAACAAAAAAGACGATAGTCGTCAAATAACGTTACTGTTAAAATAAAAGTATTATTATTTTATGAAGCAATTAGTCATCTTTTTATTTCTTTTCTTCTTTCAACGTTCCTATAAATTTCTTCCTAGATTTTAATCACAAGATTATTTAATTACATCACAAAATGTATCACCCACTTATCTTCAAGTTACGAACTTTTAAAACTTATTTATTACAGTAATTTGTCTTCTGTTGAAATGTTTATTCAAATTCTTAGTTTCGTTTTATTGTATCTATAAATAGAAATATTTATAGCAAGTTGATTTTACTGTTTTCCTTTATTAACCCATTAAAGTCAATAAAGTTAAGGCAATTTCTCGTTATAGATTTTATATTACAAGTGACAGCATCTTATATCCTTACTTAGGCTAGACGGGCGGTCGGTGAGACTCCCTCCGATCAATCGGCAGCTCATGTCAAGCCGTAGCACCTATATGACTGCCTCAACCCTATAGCCTTTATCATATGGATGCTAAATGCTCTGGCTGATGCTTAAGGATAGAATCCTGGTGGTTGAGAAGATCATGACTTGCAATACTCCACTTTGGCCCTTTGGGTTAGACGGGCGGTCGGAGAGGCCCCTCTGATCAATCGGTTGGTCACGTCAAGCCCTAGCACCTATATGATTGCCCCAACCCTATTGCCCTTATGGCAAGCCCCAACCCTTTTTATCATATGGGTGCTAGAAGTTGGTGACTGAGGGTCTCCATGTCCTGTGAATGACGTTAAACTCTATGTGGTGGTGAGGTTCCAGTTCTGGGGGTCTTTATCACTATTGCTCCCTGGTCCACTCTGACCCGGACTGGTAGTACCTGTTAGGATCCCATCTATGGGTTAAATAGAAAAATGTGTTTATAAAAAAAATTGTATTATCCATTTAAGAATGAATTCATTTGAAAACATTGCCGGCATTAAATGGCCCACTGAGGTTGATATGCCGTAAAACAAACCAAACCAAACCAAACCAATCCAAACAAATAACTGACTGCGTCCATAGAAAAGCTATTTAATTGATAATGGGCTGGTTGGTTGGTTTCTTTGATGTGACGGCATGTCAACACATGTTGGGTTATTTTATGCCGAAGACGTTTTGTTTTATTCATTCTTGTTGGGTTGGTTGGTTGGTTGGTTGGATTTTACGGCATGTCAACCTTTGTTGGGTTATTTTATGCCAAGATGTTTCTTATTTTATTCATTCTTGTTGGGTTGGTTGGTTGGTTGTTATTTTACGGCATGTCAACACTTGTTGGGTCATTTTATGCCGAAGACTTTTTTTTATTATTCACTCTTGTTGGGTTGGTTGGTTGGTTGGTTGTTGTTGGATTTTACGGCATGTCAACACTTGTTGGGTTATTTTATGCCGAAGACGTTTTGTTTTATTAATTCTTGATGGGTATTCACACTTTTCTAAAACTCAATCCTTTTTATATATTTTTTAATCAATTCTTTACACATTTTTCGAACGCATTTTTAATATTCAGTGTATGATCTATTCAATCCCTAGATGGGACCCTAACAGGTACTACCACTTCGAGTCAGAGTAGACCTCTGAGTAATTATGATGACGGGTTACTCAACAATATCCAGAGTTCCGGAATTGGAACCTCACCATTAGATACAGTTTAACATCCTACCTAATTCCCTTAACACCAATACCCTCAGCAAATACTTTTAGCTCATATATGCTAAAAAGGGTTGGTAGTTGGCATAAGGTCAATTGGTTTGGGAAAGCCATATAAGTATTAGGGCTTGGCGTGACCAGCTGTTTGATCGGAGGGTGTTTCTCTGACCGATCATCTAAGCCTAAGTATGGGCCAAAGTAGAGTGTTGAATGTCATGACATACTCAGCCAACAAGGATCCGTCCTTAAGCATCATGGGTCAGCAATCATGTCAGCAAATATGTACTGGCTGAGGGTCTTAGAGAGAGAGAAAGAAAGAAAGACACGTGAAATTATATCAAGAAAGAAAGAAAGAAATGCATCGATGGGAAAAGAAAGAGAGAAAGAAGGAAAGAGAGAAAGAAAGAAAGAGAGAAAGAAAGAAAGAAAAGACACGTGCAATTATATCAAAAAGAAAAGAAAGAAAGAAATGTCTCGATGGAGAAAGAAAGAGAGAAAGAAAGAAAGAGAGGAAGAAAGAAACGTACAGTCATATAGGAAGAAAGAAGAAAGTAAAGACAGAAAGAAAGAAAGAAAGAAAGATGCAGTTATATCAAAGAAGAATGAAAGAAATGTCTCTATGAAGAATAAAGAAAGTAAGAGAGAAATAAAGAAAGAGAGAAAAAAATAAATAAATGTACAGTCATACAAGAAGAAAGAAAGAAAGAAAGAATGAAAGAAAGAAAGAATGAATGAAAGAAACGTGTAGTTATATTAAAGAACGAAAGAAATGCCTAGATGAAGAAAGAAAGAAAGAAAGAAAGAAAGTGAAAAAGAAAGAAAGAAATATACAGTTATATAAGAAAGAAAGACAGAAAGAAAGAGAGGAAGAAAGAAAGAAAGAAAGAGAGAGAGAGAGAGAGAGGAAGAAAGAAAGAAAGATGCAATTATACATGAAAGACAGAAATACACCTGGATATACAAAGAAAGAAAGAAAGAAAGAAAGAGAAGAAGAAGAAAGAAGAAAGAAGAAAGAAGAAAGAAAGAAGAGAGAGAAAAGAGAAAGAAAGAAAGAAAGATGCAATTATACATGAAAGACAGAAATACACCTGGAAAGAAAGAAAAAGAAGAAAGAAAGAAAAAGAAAAGAAAGAAAGAAAGAAAGAGAGAGAGAAGAAGGAAGAAAGAAAGAAAGATGCAATATACATGAAAGACAGAAATACACCTGGATATACAAAGAAAGAAAAAAGAAAGAAAGAAAGGAAAGAAAGAAAGAAAGAAGAAAGAGATGAGAGAAAGAAAGAAAGAGAGGAAGAAAGAAAGAAAGATGCAATTATACATGAAAGACAGAAAAACACCTGGATATACAAAGAAGAGAAAGAAAGAAAGAAAGAAAGAAAGAAAGAAAGAAAGAAAGAAAGAGAAAGAAGAGAAGAAAGAAAGAAAGAGAGGAAGAAAGAAAGAAAGAAAGAAAGAGAAAGAAAGATGCAATTATACATGAAAGACAGAAATACACCTGGATATACAAAGAAAGAAGAAAGAAAGAAAGAAAGAAAGAGAGAAAGAGAGGAAGAAAAGAAAGAAAAGAAAGAAAGAGAGGAGAAAAGAAAGAAAGAAGAAGAAAGAAAGAAAGATGCAATTATCATGAAAGACAGAAATACACCTGGATATACAAAGAAAGAAAAGAAAGAGAGGAAGAAAGAAGAAGAAGATGCAATTATACATGAAAGACAGAAAAACACCTGGATATACAAAGAAAGAAAGAAAGAAAAAGAAGAAGAAAGAAAGAAAGAAAGAAAGACAGAAAGAAAGAAAGAAAGAAAAACAGAAAGATCCAATTATACACAGAACACTGAAAGAAATGCCTTGATATACAAAAAAAAGAAAAAAGAAAAATTCAGATATATTTGTCAGAAAAAGGTAAAAATCTAACTAAAAAAATGTTTAAAAAACATGATGTAAGTAGAAGTGTTAAACTGTGTTGTTATCTCCTGGTTTTCAACATATCTACCCTCCCATTGGCCCACACCACCAACACTACCATCTCTCTACCCCCTCTCTCACTCTCTCTCTCACCCACTCTCTCCCTCTCTCTCTCTCTATCTCTCTCCCTCTCTCATTGCCCCTTAGCCGACCGGATTCTGTATGTCATTAACGATGTAATAAGATCAAATGACCGCGCCTTATTAATAAAACATCTCTGATATTAGTTCTTGTGAGGAGACCATTCACAGAGCCGAGCTTGTCGTGAACAAAGAGGACGATCACCACATCCGCCGCGTCGTTGCTGCCACTTAGGACCATTCAAAATGGCCTACAGCAAAAGATTGGGAAAAGCAGGAGAAGCCATTTTGCCGCTTTCAGAAGAACGGAAGTTGCATTCAATTTGAAAAGGCGGAAGTAGTTTCCTACAAATCGTTGCGTTTTGCTCAATATTCCAAGCAAAATAATCAGCCCGTTCCGTCCACCCCCAACGCCATCTTTTATAGCATCGCTTTTAGACCTGCAAGTAAAAAGGGGTTTATTATTTTCTACAACCACTACCACCTATAATAATAATAATAATAATAATAATAATAATGATTATGGATTTTTGTAATTATGTAACTACATATCCATCGATCGTGAGTGTCACATTTTCAGTTATTACTATTATCATTATTAATAATAATATTATTACTATTAATAATAAAAGTAATAATAATAATATTAATACTACTTCTATCACTACTACTACTACTATTAATAATGATAATAAAGAAGACCAACCTAGTGTTGATTAACAAAAAAGAAAGAACTTGTCAACTGGTGGATTTTGCAGTTCCGGCAGATCATAGGGTGAAGCTAAAGGAAAATGAAAAAAAGGGACAAATACCTAGACCTTGCCAGAGAACTGAAAAAGTTATGGAATATGAAATTCAAAGTGATACCAATTATAGTTGGTGCACTTGGAACGGTCCCAAAAGGACTGGAAAAGGGTTTGGAAAGTCTGGAAATCAGAGGAAGGGTTGATACCATCTAGAAACTGCACTGCTGCAATCTGCCAGAATACTGAGAAGAGTCCTGGAAACCTGAGGAGACTTGCTGTCACTCAGATTCTAGTGAAAGACCATCAGCTAACGCTGATGTGAAAACTCAAAACTAATAAAAGACTGGAGTATCTAGAAATCAGAGGAAAAATTGAAACCATCCAGACTTCTGCACTGCTGTAATCGGCTAGAATACTCCGAAGAGTCCTGGGGACCTGAGTAGACTTGTTGTCACTCAAAATCCAGTGAAAAACCATCAGCTAACGCTGATGTGAAAACTCTAAAGGAGTGAAAATAATAATAGACTCCCTCGCTGATTGGCTGATACTGATTTTAGGCTACCCCGACGACTTATTAATGATATTATTACTATTACTATTAACGATAATAATAATAATAATAATATTAATACTACTACTATTACCACCACCATCACTACTACTACTATTAATAATAATAATAATAATAATAATAATAATAATAATATAATAATAATGTTTTTTTCATAATTACAAACTAAATGTCAGTCGTTCGTGAGTGTCAAATTTCATTAATAATAATAATAATAATAATAATAATAATAATAATAATAATAAATACTCAGGAGAACAAGAAACGCCAAGAAACTAAACTCAACAGCAGAAATCTGATCAAAGGAATTAATACCTGGGCTGTCCCCATTATAAATACTCTGGGCCATTCTTAAAATGGACAAAAGAAGAACTCAGACAGATTGAACAAAGGACTAGAAAATTAATGACCATGCACAAAGCTCTACACCCTAGAGCCGATAGAGATAGAATATATGTATCAGGAAAGGAAGGGGGAAGAGTTTGCCAACATAGAGACTGCATAGAGGCCACAATCCAACAACTCAAAGACTACACAAAAAAGAACAAAGACAGATTACTTATGGCAGCCAACAATAGTAGATGTTAATATATAGACAAACAGAAAAACAACAAAAACTAGAAAACAAAAATGCGGAGAAAAACAATTATATAGGCACTTCAAACGACAAATCTGAGAGGTTACACATGAAAAGACCTGGACATGGTTAAGAAGAGGAAACCTCAAGAGAGAAACAGAATTACTGATAATTGCTGCACAAAATGATGCCATAAAAACAAATTCTATCACTGCAAAAATTGATAAGACGCAACAAAACAGTAAATGTAGACTGTGCGGTGACAGAGATGAGACTGTAAACAATGTATTAAGTCAATGTAGCAAACTAGCACAATGGGAATACAAAGTTAGTCACTACTGGGTTTGGAAGATTGTCCAATGGGAATTATGCAAAAAATTAAAATTTGACCATACAACAAAATAGTATATGCATAAACCAGAATATATTCTTGAGAATGAAACGCATAACATTCTCTGGGACTTTGAGATCATACCTAGTGTTGATTAACAAAACAAAAAGAGAACGTGTCAACTGGTGGACTTTGCAGTTCCAGTAGATCACAGGGTGAAGCTGAAGGAAAATGAAAAGATGGACCTTGCCAGAGAAAAAGCTGTGGAATATGAGAGTGAAAGTGATATCAATTGTAGTTGGTGCACTTGGAACGGTCCCAATAAACTTGGAAAAAAGACTGGAGAAACTGGATTTTTTTTCGGCTCAGGTATCTTTGAGAATCCGTTTTACGCCTCAAAGATACGTGGTTCAAATTAACTGACTTGAAAAAATGTAAAAGTTTTAAAATAATATAACTGGTGTATTATATATTTTATTCATTAATATATCAACACTGAAAACTTCATTGAATTCGGTTAAATCCTTGATTTTTTTTTCTTTCGGCGGGGTAACCTACGATGGTGGACTTTAGGGCCGTTAAGTTCGATTTAACTTTTTTTGTTGTTGTTGTTGTTATTATTGCTAGGTTCGAGTACCACTTCATCTAATTGGTAGGAATTACAGTGTACTAAGTTTTTGGTTTCCTGGTTTACTATATTCTAAATTCTTTCCCTTAGTCTCATAGATCATCTGAGACGAAATGCAAAGGTCGAAATTCTTACAATTATCTTCTCGCAGACTCTGTAATCTTAATATGTCCACCTCTTCATGGAACTCTTGAAAACTTGGAACCTGATCTCTGCAAGATTATATCAAGCAGGTCTTCAGAATCCAAAGACTTCAGAGTCCACTTGAACCGGAGGCCAAGGAGATAGTCGGCATCAGTACAAGTTAACTTCATAAAGAATTCCAGACCGTTATTAGTTTGATCCAGAGATTTTAAAAAATCGATTTTTTTCAACTTGGAAGAGATTATACACTAGTCCGCATTAAAAATAACTAGCAAGAAAAAAAAGAAGAAAACACCCTCCGGGCGGTGTAAATTGCCTCAGGTGGATGGGTAAAATTGAATAAATGAAATAAAACGATAATATTTCTAAAAAATTATTCACTTACTTAAAAAGTATCATATTCATTCCACTTAGATATTTATTTTGTTTTACGACAGTAAGGACCTCGAAAACAGTTCTAAAAATTTCTGATTTAATTATTCAGACTCTTATCTTAGGAGAAAAATTTTAAAATTGTTCAAGTAAAATATATCTTGTTCAGATGAGGGTGGTGGGGGCAACTTAGTAAAAAATATTTCCCAATATATTATAGGAAAAAAAAAAATATTTTAAACATAAAGTCATCTAAAGTTTAATAAGTATAAAACTTTTCGTGAAAATTTGACTCTTAATTGATATTTCGTAGAATCTTTTAAATATTAGTGTGACGTAAGCACTGATGTAGTTTTGGTTACAGACAAAACTAGACCGAATCTCCATTATTAATAGATATTATTTTAGATGTCAGTATTACACTAGCAAATGTACTTGAAAGCGCTCGTTGTGTAACGATTATAAAACAGTTGTGCATTGCTTGGTTGGTTGGGTAGATTTTACGGCATGTCAAACCTTGTTGGATTATTTCATGCCAAAGATGTTTTATTTTATTTATCCTGGATGGGTTTTCAATTTAAAAAAAATCTTTCTTATAAAAGAAAAAGAAAGAAAAAATACTTGTTTTTCTTTAAAGTCTTTATTATACAACCCAGCCCACAATTTAACAGCGCGATGAGGCGCGACTCATGAGAGACATCCTCTCGCAACTAATCTAAAACTTACCAGGGCTGATCCAGTGGAGCTGTTTCTCCGTATTGATTTCTTCGGGCTGGTCATTCATTGTTTAAATGAATCAACAACGACTTTTGAGACACATTCTCTCCCATCTAGTAACTAGTCGCAACTAAACTAATTTGCCTCGCGCCTCTAATGGCGCGTTTTTCAAGGGATCAAACGGATGCTATTACCTGCCAATAACTGTAGAGTTAATTTTCCACTGAAACCCTGATTCAAAATATCTAACTACAGTACGTACATGTGTTGGAGTTTTTCTATATATAAGGTGTGTGCTAGATCCCCGCTTATACTTATAGACTGGCCAAGGTCACGTGATTGACTCTTCTAACCAATCACTGGCAGTACTACTGGCCTGATAAGATGCTTAACCCCCCATAATGGTCACACATCAAATACTCTCTTTGAGGACGGATCGTGGGGATCTTTACCATTACTCACGAAGGACTTGTACGATTGCCAGTAACTGGGGACACGTTAGTAACCAAAGGATTCACATTGTGGACGGACTCTTTATCAAGGATTCCACCAGATAAGCGCTTCTGCTATAAGGCCAAGGAATGGCTCTTAAAAACTTAACACATACAACCAAGCAAACGACCATAAATAAATACAAAATAAGTGTTTATAATAAAATAGGCATATTTCTTTTTCTTTCGTGAGAGTCCGTGTTAGAACAAATAAAAAAAAACAATAAGCAAAAACAATAAGAACAAAAAACAAAAAGAAACAAAAACAAAAGCAAATCTTTAGGAATGGCATTAAATGGCCATCCCTAATTCAGATCTGAACAGCGTAGACGATATTTTGACATATCTGTATAGTCTTTTTTTTCATTCATGAAATTTTATTTGTTTTAAATGATTATGAAAATACATTGTAATATAAAAATTTACTTCGACATGAAAAAGACTGCCTGGTTTTGCATACCGCAAAACCAATCAACCAACCAACCAGCCAACCATAGATTAATACTATATAAGTCTATATGATAAAATAGACGTATTTCTTTTCTTTCCTTCTTCCATGAAAGTCCGTGCTTGAAAACAATAACAAAAAAAGAAGCAAATCTTTCTGAGGACACTTTAGTAACCAAAGGATTCACATTGTCGACGTACCTTTTATCAAGGATTCCACCAGGTAAGCGCATCTGATATAGTCATCAGGGCGGCCTAAAGTCGGTATCAGCCAGTCAGCGAGGGAGTCTATCCCCTTTTCAATAGCGCTAGACGAAGGAGATTGTTTTTGGCGTCTGAGGTGGAGCGCCACACCTACCATCAGCTCCTTACTTTACCGCACAGATCCCTGTGCTACTCATACGCTGAGTTGTCGGGGGCTGGTATCGAACTAGGAACCTTGTGGCTTCTAGCCGAACGCTCTACCGACTGAGCTAACCCGGCCCCGTCTGATATAAGGCCAAGCTATGGCCCTTAAAAACTTAACAACATGATTAATTGACTATCCATAAATTATGAACCCCTGATTCAAAATGTCTAACTACAGTACGTACATGATTAATTGGCTACCCATAAATTATGTAACACTGGTGCTGATAATTAGGTAATCGGCAAACGATTAACTAGAAAACTCTACGTTTTTAATTATCGTAGCGAGAATCTTGCTTAATCTTATACACAGTTGCACCATCCCCACAACCCCCTCGGGACACTCCCCCCCCTCGCGGTATGATGAGACTCTTGGCGACAGATTTGATTACAATTTGATGTTTTTAAAAATTATTTTCATCTTTTCAAAATGTTTTATTTGTTTGTTTGTTTTGTTGTTTTTTTTGTCCTTTTCTTTATTTGTTATTTTTCCGCCATCATTTTGTAGTTTGAATAATGTCTTCGTAGTTAATCAATCATTTGGCTATAAAGTAAATAAACCTCAAAATGAAAGTAGAGAGAAAGAGAGAGAGAGAGAGAGAGAGAGAGAGAGAGAGAGAGAGAGAGAGGCACCAAGAGATATAGAGAGAAAGTCACAGAGAGAGAAAGAGTGAGAGAATCGTACGCACAGTGTCTCACACACACACAGAGAAGAGAGAGAGAGAGAGAGAGAGAGAGAGAGAGAGGAGAGAGAGAGAGAGAGAGTCACCCTCAGAAAGGAAGAGAGAGAGAGGAGAGAGAGGGTGAGGGGTCAGAAAGAGAGAGTCAGAAAGAGAGAGGAGAGGAAGAGAGAGAGAGAGAGTGTCACAAAGAAAGATAGATAGGGAAAGAGAATCACAGACACGTTTTCAAAGAGAGAGAGAGAGAGAGAGAGAGAGAGAGAGATACACACAGTCACACACATACAGTGTGAGAGAGAGAGAATGAGAGAGAAAGGGACAGACAGAAAGAAAGTCACACACAGGTACAGAGAGGGAGAGAACAAGAGGGAGAGAGGGGTGAATAGATAGAGAGAGAGAGGGTAACATAGACACACATTCACACATATACAGAGGGAGAGAGACAGAGACAGAGACAAAGAGAGAGAGAGAGAGAGTCACACAAAGAGAGAGTGAGAGAGATTCACAGAGATAGAGAGAGAGAGAGAGAAAGAGAAAGAGTATTACACACAGATAAAGAGAGGGGGAAACGATAGGGGAGAGAGAGAACGAGATAGAGTGTGAAAAATAGAAAGAAAGAAAGAAAAAAAGAAAGAAAGAAAGAGAGAAAGAAAGAAAAGAAAGAAAGAAAGAAAGAAAGAAAGAAAGAAAAAAAATCGTCCCAGGATCTTTGATTTCTTCTATTATTAATGAGCAGATTAATATTAATGGATTCTTTTAAACGGTCGATATTAATTAAGTGACATTTCCTTATATATTTTTCCCGCTATCTTTTCTTTTTTTTCTTTTTTTTAATTCTTTATACTTCCTGCTTCCTCGTCTACAAACCCGTTCCGTTTTTCATTTTTTAATTTATATATTTTTTTTTTTTTACATTCACAAATAAAATGGCGTCGTCTGTACCATCCATTTTCTCGCTGCTGAATTTTCTTTACTTTTAACACGACGTTTAATAATCACTTCGATTTTTTGTTATTAATTCTGTTTTTGTTTTAATTGATTTTTTTTAATTGTCTATTTTTTTCCCTTCTTTTTATATTTATATTTTTTTTGTTGTTGTTGTTTTTAAATTTCCTCTTCATTAAAACATTTTAAATCTATATAATTCCTTTTCTTTTAATTATTTTATTTGATAACTAGAAGCAGCTACCCGGCGTCGCCTTGGTAGAGGTGGGGGACAAAAAGTTAGTCTCGCCGATCCATTATTACTGAATCACGAGTTGGATCCTCGCAGGATGTCCTATTAAAAACCTTTGAGAGAAAAAAAAACAAAAAAAAAAAAAAAACCTTGCGTTGATCCGGCCTAGTGGGGCGTCAGATAAAAAGTGCTCAGACACTCTGTAAAGAAAGATTAATGTCTCCTATTTAAATATTAAATGCAAAAAAAAAAAAAAAAGAAAAAAAAAAAAGCAAAAAAAAAACATGCTGTTACTATTTGAATTTCATTCTTCTCACTTTTCGGCCATCATAAGAACAACAAGGCCAGACCATTCTGTAAACGGACGGCTCCCTTTTCCTTTCCCAGTGAGAGAGGAGACCTGCCTCGTGCAACACGGTGTGACGGAGAGCGGTGGCTGGCGTGAAGACTCGTCGTATTCTCGAAGTAAGCGGGTTAGGCTTTGCCTGGCATGTAGGACTGACCTAGAGTCGAACCCTCTTCCTTCAGAATGTGAGAGCTGTGGACGATCGGTGAAGTAGGAAATGGCATAGTGGCCCGGATGTGGGTGGTCGCGAGTGTCGCACGTGCTGCACGGACAATTATGAGTGAGAAGCCCAGATGTGGTGAAATTGGGGTGTATTTAAAGGACTTATTCTCACAGACCAGGCAGAACGACTTGCAGTAGTATTTTGTTATCGAGACGAGCGGGACAAAGAAAACAATAGTTTTGGATATTGCATTTTACAGTTGGGAGTGGTTGGACTGTCAATTGGAAGCCTTGAGTCAGACTTGACTGTGCCCCCCACACACTGATTAAAATCATTATATTGCTCCCAGACATCGCCTGTTTCTGAGTATTCTTAAAACATATTCTTGATGATATTACTTCTCAGATTATCATAAATTGTCCTTGCTTGGTTCTGGTATGTTTGGTTGGGTTTGTTTTGTTTTACGGCATATCAACCTCAGTAGGTCATTTAATGCCGATAAAGTTTTGAAATAAATCATTCTTAATGCATAATACAATTTTTTTATAAATACATTTTTCTATTTAACACATAGATGGGATCCTAACAGGTACTACCACTCCGGGTCAGAGTGGACCATGGAGCAATGGTAATGAAGGGGTGCTCCACATTCCCCAAACCTCCAAAACTGGAACCTCACCATCAGATAGAGTTTAACGTCATTCCTAGGACATGTAGACCCTCAGTCACCGCCTTCTAGCACCCATTTGATAAAAAGGGGTGGGGCTTGCCATGAGGGCAATGGTTTGGGAAAATCATATAGGTGCTAGGGTTTGACGTGACCAGCCGATTGATCGGAGGGGGCCTCTCGACCGCCCGTCGAGACCAAGATAGGGCCAAAGTGAGTATTGCATGTCATGAACTGCGCATCCACCTGGGCTCTATCCTTAAGAATCACGGGTCGCCTTCCACGGCCAACAGGTGGCCCCATTGGGGGAGTCTTACCCCTCTGCAGAGGTGCAGTCGGTGCATTCTAACGCCCCTGCCGACATGATGGGGTTCTGGCATAGTCCTTCTGTGATAGAAGAGTGGTGTAAAGCTTTCAGGGCCAAATAATTTATATTAATCCAAATGGCACCTCGCTAATATGGAGGATCATGTTCAGTATTGAACCGATTATAAAGTTGGGCGGTTTTAGCTAAAGACCTCAAGCCATAGTCAGTCCAGAGCAGCTGAGGATCTTTCAGGTCTTTGAGGATTTTTGCAAGCTTTGGAAATGAGGATCAACTATTTTTAACAAAAATAGGAAAAGACTTATATAACCAAATGAATTTACAAACTGGTTTTTTGGTTCCACAATCTCACTCATTCTTCTCAAATATAAATCCCGCCCTGTCGGATGGGGCATTAGAATGTACCGACTGTACCTCTGCAGAGGGGTCACCCTGTAAATATAATGTTACTCAACTAGGAAATACCCCTTAATTAAACACCAGCTCCTCTAATCAACTGCAAAGTTTGCAGAAGCCCCCGAAACAAACCTTTTAAATTCATCCTTAAGTCTATTTTTATCGACTCATTCGGCTGGTGCGTTAGACTACACCGACTGCACCTCAGCAGAGGGGTAAGACTCCCCCAATAAGGCCACCTGTTGGCGACCCGTGATGTTTAAGGATGGAACCCAGGTGGTTGCAGGCCATGACATACAACACTCCACTTTGGCCCTTATTTGGGCTAAACAGGCGGTCGGAGAGGCTCCTCCGATCAATCGGCTGATCATGTCAAGCCCTAGCACCTATATGATTGTCCCGACCCTATTGCTCTTATGGCAAGCTCGAACCATTTTTTATCATATAAACTTTGAAGTTGATTAGAGGAGCTGGTGTTTAATTAAGGGTTATTTCCTAGTTGAGTAACATAATATTACAGGGTGACCCAGAAAAAACAGAACCCACACAAATTTTGTAATAAAACTGTTAATTTTATTTTTTTTTAAAGTTTAAGTCAAACAAGGGTTAGGGTTAGGGTTAGGGTTAGGGTTGGGTTTAGGGTTAGTTTAATGGGAAAATAAATAATTTGGGTTCTGTTTTTTCTGGGTCACTCATGTTACTCAACTAGGAAATAATCTAATTAAGTTTCCTCTTAGATTTCAAACATATACACGTGCTAATTTGACTATCAGTTATGGATGAGATAAAAAAATGGTGTTCATACACTCATCAGGTCTTTCTTTTTTCTCAAAACTAAAACAAAGTGAGAATAAAGAGAAAACTGCCTTCCGACCTTTTCCCCGCACTACTCCTCACTCTCTGTACAATCATCTTGCCTTTGAGTCATGGGAAAAGGGGAGAATTATATTGATATATTCATGAATCATTTAAAGTGACTTGATTTATACGCTGTTTTCTCATTGGCTTGTCTGTTAGTCACGGGGAAGGGGGGGAATAATATTCAGATATTTATATATTCATAAAGGCTTTTTTCTTTCTTCTTTCTGAAAGCTAAAAAGAAATAGGAAAGTATGACAAAAATATATCTGCCTTCCGACTTAGTCAATTCTTAAGCGTAGTACAGCTTGTTTGAATTCAGAAGTGTCCTTCTCCTAGACTGGTTGCCTAAGCGGGGCTAAAGAACCTAGACTGCTTTTACTTCTGCATTTCTCTTACCATAGCTGAGCGGAAAAAAAAACTATTTATGTTTTTTCCGGGTCATTGCTGCCAAGTGAAACGCAAACATCAAAGCCCAGGATTTAAAAACTGGTGACAAATTTCTACGATAATAACCGATACACCAAGCACGCAACAATGGTGTAGCTTTGCATCCTAAAAAAACAGTTACAAAAAAGCTGGAATAAGTGTAATAAATGCCGAACTAACTATTTTGTATTCTCTCTCTCTCTCTCTCTCTCTCTCTCTATATATCTTATATATATATATATATATATATATGAAGTATAATAAAAAATTGAAAAAAAAACAGGTTTAAATGAGTTAAGTGGTGAGTTTATTGGCCAACGCTGCAGTGTTTCGATCTATTAATTAGATCATCTTCAGGGCTTTTGTTGGTATGTGGAAGGCAATGAAAATTTTTTTTATCTCAGAATAAGGAGAAAGGCGAGTAATAGTACTTGTTTATCTGTCTGTTTAAAATTGGAAGTCTGAGAAAAAAGAACGTTGAAAAAATGAACGGTTTGAAATATGACGTCAAATATTTTTTTTTGCGGTGTGAGTATTAGAATGTGTAAGTGTTTGTATCGAAAAAAGCATTGTGGATTTTTTATGTGTTTATGAATGTGTGGTTGCGCGTGTGTGTATAAATCTTTTGCGATAAACGGAATCGAAACAAACCTCAAGGTTGTGTGTGTGTGTGTGTGTGTGGTGTGTGTGTGTGTGCGTGCGTGCGTGTGTGTGTGTGTGAGCATGATTTTCATTGATAAAAATATATATATATATATATATATATATATATATATATATATATATATAACAATTATGCTGATAACGTTTTGATTAGTGCGCTCTGGATGCATATACTTGCTTTGAATAAGTCGCCGGGAAAATTAATGAGTCCCAACTAAAGTTTCTTAAGATATTGTAGGTTTTTTTATTTATATCTGGGGAAACAACCAAAGCCGTCTAGCTCCTACTTTGTAAACTATCCTGTGTATATCGTTTCTAAGAGACTATTGAAAAATATCTAAGTTAGCTTGAATTGGTGAAGAAAGAAAAAAGAAAAACACTGGGACGCATAGATACGATTTTGCTGCGTCTTTTTGGATTGTTGTGCGTCAGATTCATTTCCTTACTTTAAACTAATACACACACACACACACACACACACACACACACATATATATATATATATATATATATATATATATACATAAACCCAAGAAACATAGACAAATGCCAATCAATCTTGACTAACTGGGTGGATTCCCATTAATCCGGCATCCCTGCAAATTTTCACTAGGAATCCATTTCATTAAACCCAAGTAACATAGACAAATGCCAACCAATCTGGACTGACTGGGTGGATTCCCATTAATCCGGCATCCCTGCAAATTTTCACTAGGAATCAATAAAGAAATAAACATAAATGAAATAAAATAAAAAACGAATTAACTGCTGCTGTTTCTGCTGCTGCTCCTGCTGCTGCTGCTGCTGATGATGATGATATATACGAGGGGTGATAAAAAGTATTAAAACTCAAAATCTTTAAATTTTAGCTGTTAAAATAACAACCCCGACAAAAATAGCTATGCAACATACTAATACCCTTGTTCCTTGATATTCCGACAGTTATCATTTTGCAACACCCTCTGGTTAAACATAGGACTGTCCAAATCGACCAAGATGAATTGCAAAAATGTAAATCCTGAATATCTGGTATCGTTTATCCGCCGAATTCTGATCAATTATTATTGCCGTCACGTCAGCTAAATGATTGACCATTCCGTTTTTATCTTAAAGAAAGAAGGGTAAAATAAGGATCTGCTACACAGAAAAAATATAAAAAAAGAAAGAAAGATGGTAACAAATCACCATGTCTCATATCTTTTTTTGTACTCTGGCTAGGTCCTGGTAGTTGTCGGTTTCTTTCTCTTTCTATTATAGAATTTCAGCTGAAAAATGGTGACTTTTGCATTGGACACGAACAAAACGTGATAAATCTCTAATTAAAGCAAAAACAAGACCGATGAACGAAAAGAAATTTAAAAAAACAACAAAAAAAAAGAAAAAAAAGCAAACAAACAAAGAAATACTATTCTATTCATTACGATGAAGAAAAAAGATATATTGAATTAAGGTTAGAATGGAAAGACGTGAACGAACTACAAACGAACGGGATGCAAATTCCGTTAGCAATTCAATAAATTTGAAATTTAAAATTTTTCGACCATTTGTCAAGTTTATTTGCAAATGTGACAACGAAGGAATAATTCAACCATTCACTATCTCCGCCCCCTCCCGCAGTACATACACACACAAACACACACACCAGCCTCTTTAGACAGCGCTATACCTCGTGATGAAAATGTAAGTTTTATCCAGACAAGGATTTTTAAACAATGTTTATTCCTCCTTTTTGGCCTTGTTGTTGTTGTTGTTGTTTTTCTTCTTCTTCTTCTTCTTCTTCTTCTTCTTCTTCTTCTTCTTCTTCTTCTTCTTCTTCTTCTTCTTCTTCTTCTTCTTCCAGAGAATTGAAAAAGCTGTGGAACATGAGTGTCAAAGTGATACCAATTGTAGTTGGTGCACTTGGAACGGTCCCAATAAACTTGGAAAAAAGATTGGAGGATCTGGAAATCAGAGGTTGAATTGAGACCGTCCAGACTACTGCACTGCTGCAATCGGCTAGAACACTCAGAAGAGTACTGGAGACCTGGAAGAGTACTGGAGACCTAAGGAGTCACTCAGACTCCAGTGAAATACCATCAGCTAACACTGATGTGAAAAACTCAATAGGAGTGAAAATAATAATAATAAAAGAGTCTGGATGAACTGGAAATCAGAGGATGAATCGAGATCATCCAGACTACAGCATTATTGAGATCGGCTAGAATACTCAGAAGAGTCCTGGAGACCTGAGGAGACTTGAGGTTACTCGGCCTCCCGTGAACCACCAGCTAAGCTGGGTGTGAAAAGTCGAATGGAGGATGGTGTTGCCGTTCCGGCCGACCACCGATTAAAAATAAAGGATTGCGAAAAGATACGCAAATATTAGATGACTGAAAAAACTGTAGAACAAGAAGGGGAAGGTCGTACCAATTTTATTTGGAGCCTTTGGAACGGTTCCCAAAGAATTTGGGTGAATTAGAAATCGGGATGAATGGAGACTATCCAAACTACAGCACGGCTAAAATTCTAAGACAGCAAGTCTCCTCAGGTCTCTAGGATTCAGAAGAGTACTGGAGACCTGAGGAGACTTGCTGTCACTCAGCCTCCAGTGAAGCCCCGGCTACAGCAGATGTCAAAACTCAACAACAACAACAACAACAATAATAATAATAATAATAATAATAAAAAGAACCTCAAAAGAGAAACTGAATCACTTATAATTGCTGCACAAAAATAATGCCATAAGGAAAAACTACATCAAATCGAAAATTGATAGGACCAACAAATAGTAAATGTAGACTTTGCGGGAATAGAGAT
>CM042174.1:56141325-56201325 GCA_023376005.1 Doryteuthis pealeii
TAAACACACACTCACATTCACACATATATATGTACGCACACACATACATTTATATGTATACATATATGGTCATGAAATTTAATATTTTTGAAAAAAACAAATGATGTTATATAATTGCTGACAGATATCTGTTTCGACCAGCTCAATAGAAACATATATCTGTCAGCAATTATATAACATCATTTGTTTTTTTTCAAAAATGTTAAATTTCATACTGTCGGATTAATTTTCATCTATTTTTCATATATAGTCCTATACACAACTCCGAAGACACCCCCCCTCACATATATGAACATTCAAAAATAGCCCAACTCAAAGAGTTTTTTTCACGGAACAGATGGACTTGCTACTACTAACACACTCTTCTACCCGGATTTTAATAGCATGTCAAACCCTCAAAAAATATTTCAATATAATGAAATGCTCCATTTCTAAAAAAAAATATCTAAAAACAATTTCTTCAAACAAGAAATATTCTCCTGACGATGACCTAAGATCGAAGCTAGTTGAGAATAAATAACTTATAAGAAAAATATTCCTGTTTGTCTTATCACTTTTTGTTCATACTATAATATATATATATATATATATATATATATATTACAATGTCTTACTTATTCATTAATAAAAGGGGCCATGTGGACTTATACTAAGTCAAAGATTTATAATTTATAAGGTGCTACTATCTTCTATGCATAAGTGATGTAATCGAGAATATATATATATATATATATATATATCTTATTATAATGGATATTGTGTGCTTTCCTGTCTGTAACCGAAACTATATTACTACTCATATCACTATTCCCTTAGTTATTGACATCACATTTTCCATGATTGTATTTATTTAAAACCCCAATTATTATAAAATTGTCTTACATTATTAATACTGTTAACTATGTCTACATACTGACAACATGCAATTATATTTATATATACAACAAATAGCGGTTTACAGTGTGAACGGGAAGACTAATTTGCATATTAATATTAAAAATGTGATTTTATTAAATATATGCTTAGTATTATTGATTTCTAACTGTTTGGTTTTATTTTAATGAATATAATCAAAAATCTCTTCAATGAATCTTAAATGAAATCCATTAACAAGAAAAAATAACTGTCATTTTATTCTTCACATCCTCTTTTAACTAAATACTTAAATTAGAAAAAAAACAATGAAAGACGAGAGTGATGGAAGAGTACGTTTCAGTTGTTCTATTTTTATTATACTCCCTCTGTTTCAAATCTTTTATCGGTATTCTTATTTAGCCTTTCTAATTTAATATAATATTTTATTACATTAAACTTAAATACTTGCACCCGGAGGGTGCATATATTTGCTAGTATATATAAATATATATATATATATATATATATGTGTGTGTGTGTGTGTGTGTGTGTATGGAAGTAAATATGGAAATAAATCCGACAATATTAAGAAATTATATATATATATATATATATATATATTAAGAAATTTGAAAAACGAAGAGTTCCAAAAATAAGATGAATTTATTTATCGACGCTTAAACGTTTCGGTTTATCTAAACCATCATCAGGATAGATTATGGGATGAAAAAATTAATCGATGTTTTGTAGATGACAGGAGTTAGAAAAAATAATTAACTCCTGTCATCTACAAAAGATCAATCAATTTCTTCACCCCATAATCTATCCTGATGAAGGTTTAAATAAACCAAAACGTTTAAGCGTCGATAAATAAATTCATCTTATTTTTGGAACACTTCGTTTTCAAATTTCTAATATATATATATATATATATTATATATATATATATATATATATATAGTATCCAATTGCCGCTTTAACTTTTCCGTCGCAGTGGCATCAGTAAATAATCCAGAAGTGCTCAATAATGTTTGGTTTAGTTTGTTGGATTTATGGTATGTCAACCCTTGTTGGGTTATTTTATGCTGAAGACATTTTGTTTTTTTCATTTTTGGTTTGGTTTAGTTTAGTTGGATTTTATGGCATGTCAACACTTGTTGGGTTATTCTATGCCAATACATATATATGTATACATATCTTGTGGGTGTGCTGTATTTGTACGTATTTATTCACAAAGAACTCTATATATACAAATACATACACCAAGACACATAGGAATACACATAGACACATATACACACACGCGCATGTCAACACATTCACAGACACACAGAGACATATAAACACACACACACACACAACACACACACACACACATATTATATATATATATATATATATATATATATAGAGAGAGAGAGAGAGAGAGAAGAGAGAGTGAGGAATGTTAGAGAGAGATTAATTGTACCTATGCTTGTGAGAATATTTGTAGAAGCGAAATCAATTTAAAACAATCAGTTTGGTTTTAGTTATATATATATATATATATATATATATATATATATATATATATATATATATATATATATATATATATATTTATGTGTGTGTGTGTGTGTGTGTGTGTGTGTGTGTGTGTGTGTCTGTGTTTGGGCAGCATTCTTTCATTTATACATGTGGAATTAAACAAAAGCCACGTCTCCTGTTTAACGATTTTATTAACGATCTTTTCAAGCTTTCTGGCCAACTTTCTTTTACATTTGGATAGAATCTCAGATTAGTACAATAAAGTATTTTTTATCCCAAGCACAAAAAACATCACCCCTGATGATGGCACTTCGAAGTGCCGAAAGTATTTGGGTCTGTCTATCTGTCTATCTGTTTCTCTGTCTGTCTCTGTCTGTTTCTGTCTCTGTCTCTCTCTGTCTCTCTGTCTCTGTCTCTGTCTCTGTCTCTGTCTCTGTCTCTCTCTCTCTCTCTCTCTCTCTCTCTCTCTCTCTCTCTCTGAAAAGAACCCACGAGCCTAGAAATAAATAAACAGCCCCTTGCGACTATACGACTTGAGTATATTATTTCTGAACTAACGACTAATACTACTACTAAACGACAACTACTACAACTCGAACTTGGTCCTAGGCAACACAATTTGATATATTTAAAAAGTGAAAAATCGACCTACTCTAATACACATAGATCTTGCTAAGTACATAACACAACTTGTCGTTTATCTAAATAAGTTTTGAGTGTGTGGGTGTTTTGTCTTTTGATTTATTTATTTATTGAAGATTTAACGAATGAAACACTTTCTCATTTACGACCAGTTTGACAAAAAGTTTGTTTTTTTGTTTTTCATCTAAATTATCCAAGGCGGACATTAAAACTTTATCGTCAGAAAGGTTATGAAATATTAATTGCCACTTTTATTCTGATATCTGACAAATTACCTGAATGTTTTAATAATGAAAGCCGTCTGGAGAAGAAGATCTCAGCAGCTGGAAAATTGCCAGTAGTTAAATCTAGACGACCCGTAAGCCCATTGGGTTCCGGTCGTAAAATTGGCCGTTCCATTTAGGAAGTAGTGTAGGATCCTAATTAGCATTTCACAGGAACCCTCGTTTTTGTTTTTTCTTCCTTTTTAAGTTAAAGAAGATCGCGTGTATTACCCTAATAAAAATTTCATGTGAATTACCCTAATAAAAAAAAATCTCGCGATTTGGCCAGGGAACCGTTACAAACATCATCACCATCATCAGCATTATTTATTTGTATTAAGAATAGTTACTTTGTTTGCAAACTATTATTATTATTATTATTATTATGATTATTATTATTATTATTATTTACTCCTTTTGAGTTTTCACATCAGTGTTAGCTGATGGTCTTTCACTGGAGTCTGAGTGACAGCAAGTCTCCTCGGGACTCCAGGACTCTTCTGAGTATTCTGGCAGATTGCAGCAGTGCAGTGTTCTGAATGGTTTCAATCCTTCCTCTGATATCCAAACTTTCCAGGCCCTTTTCTAATCCTTTTGGGACTGTTCCAAGTACACCAACTACAATTGGTATCACTTTCACTTTCATATTCCATAACTTTTTCAGTTCTCTGTCAAGATCCAGATATTTGTCTATTTTTTCATTTTTCTTTAACTTCACCCTGTGATCTGCTGGCACTGCAAAATCCACCAGTTGACAATTTCTTTCGTTTTTGTTTATCAACACTAGGTCTGGCCTACTTGCTGGGATAAGGTGATCCGTTTTTATCTCAAAGTCCCAG
The DNA here is from genome assembly GCA_023376005.1 of Doryteuthis pealeii. NCBI lineage: Eukaryota > Metazoa > Mollusca > Cephalopoda > Myopsida > Loliginidae > Doryteuthis > Doryteuthis pealeii. Next base: position 56,145,452 of record CM042174.1, read on the forward strand.
AGAATTATTATTATTATTATTATTATTATTATTATTATTTTTATTATTATCTCTTTTTGAGTTTTTCACATCAGTGTTAGCTGATGGTCTTTCACTGAAGTCTGAGTGACAGCAAGTCTCCTCAGGTCTCCAGGATTCTTCTGAGTATTCTGGCAGATTGCAGCAGTGCAGTGTTCTGAATTGTTTCAATTTTTCCTCTGATTTCCAAACTTTCCAAACCCTTTTCCAATCCTTTTGGGACTGTTCCCAACTACAATTGGTATAACTTTCACTTTCATATTTCATAACTTTTTCAGTTCTCTGGCAAGGTCCAGATATTTGTCCATTTTTTCATTTTCCTTTAGCTTTACCCTGTGATCTGCTGGAACTGCAATATCCACCAGTTGACAAGTTCTTTCTTTTTTGTTTATCAACACTAGTTCTGGTCTTCTTGCTGGGATAAGGTGATCCGTTTTTATTTCAAAGTCCTAGAGAATTTTATGCATTTCATTCTCAAGAACAGATTCTGGTTTATGCATATCACATTTTGTTGTATGGTCAAAATTTAATTTTTTGCATAATTCCCAGTGGATCACCTTCCCAACCCAGTCATGTCTAGTTTTGTATTCTCGTTGTGCTAGTTTGCTACATTCGCAGAGTATATGGTTTACAGTCTCACCTCTATTCCCGCAAAGTCTACATTTACTATTTTGTTGGGTCCTATCAATTTTCGTTTTGATGTAGTTTTTTCTTATGGCATTATTTTGTGCAGCAATTATAAGTGATTCAGTTTCTCTTTTGAGGTTTCTTTTTATTATTATTATTATTATTATTATTATTGTTGTTGTTGTTGCTGCTGTTGTTGAGTTTTGACATCTGCTGTAGCCGGGGCTTCACTGGAGGCTGAGTGACAGCAAGTCTCCTCAGGTCTCCAGTACTCTTCTGAATCCTGGAGACCCGAGGAGACTTGCTGTCTGAGAATTTTAGCCGATCTTAACAGTGCTGCAATTTGGATAGTTTCTATTCATCCTGATTTCTAATTCACCCAAATTCTTTGCCAAGGCTTTGGGAACCGTTCCAAGGGCCCCAAATAAAATTGGTACGACCTTCCCCTTCTTGTTTCACAGTTTTTTTCCGTTCTCTGGTAACGTCCAAATATTTGCGTATCTTTTCACAATTCTTTCCTTTTACTCGGTGGTCGGCGGGAACGGCAACATCTATCCCCCATTCGACTTTTCACACCCAGCTTAGTTGGTGTTTCACTGGAGGCCGAGTAACCTCAAGTCTCCTCAGGTCTCCAGGACTCTTCTGAGTATTCTAGCCGATCTCAATAATGCTGTAGTCTGGATGATCTCGATTCATCCTCTGATTTCCAGTTCATCCAGACTCTTTTATTATTATTATTTTCACTCCTATTGAGTTTTTCACATCAGTGTTAGCTGATGGTATTTCACTGGAGTCTGAGTGACTCCTTAGGTCTCCAGTACTCTTCCAGGTCTCCAGTACTCTTCTGAGTGTTCTAGCCGATTGCAGCAGTGCAGTAGTCTGGACGGTCTCAATTCAACCTCTGATTTCCAGATCCTCCAATCTTTTTTCCAAGTTTATTGGGACCGTTCCAAGTGCACCAACTACAATTGGTATCACTTTGACACTCATGTTCCACAGCTTTTTCAATTCTCTGGAAAAAAAGAAGAAGAAGAAGAAGAAGAAGAAGAAGAAGAAGAAGAAGAAGAAGAAGAAGAAGAAACAACAACAACAACAACAAGGCCAAAAAGGAGGAATAAACATTGTTTAAAAATCCTTGTCTGGATAAAACTTACATTTTCATCACGAGGTATAGCGCTGTCTAAAGAGGCTGGTGTGTGTTTGTGTGTGTATGTACTGCGGGGGGGGGCGAAGATAGTGAATGGTTGAATTATTCCTTCGTTGTCACATTTGCAAATAAACTTGACAAATGGTCGAAAAATTTTAAATTTCAAATTTATTGAATTGCTAACGGAATTTGCATCCCGTTCGTTTGTAGTTCGTTCACGTCTTTCCATTCTAACCTTAATTCAATATATCTTTTTTCTTCATCGTAATGAATAGAATAGTATTTCTTTGTTTGTTAGTTTGTTTGTTTGTTTTTTTTTTTGGTTTTTTTTTTTCATTTATTTTCGTTTATCGGTCTTCTTTTTGCTTTAATTAGAGATTTATCACGTTTTGTTCGCGTCCAATGCAAAAGTCACCATTTTTCAGCTGAAATTCTATAATAGAAAGAGAAAGAAACCGACAACTACCAGGACCTAGCCAGAGTACAAAAAAAGATATGAGACATGGTGATATGTTACCATCTTTCTTTCTTTTTTTATATTTTTTCTGGGTAGCAGATCCTTATTTTACCCTTCTTTCTTTAAGATAAAAACGGAATGGTCAATCATTTAGCTGACGTGACGGCAATAATAATTGATCAGAATTCGGCGGATAAACGATACCAGATATTCAGGATTTACATTTTTGCAATTCATCTTGGACGATTTGGACAGTCCTATGTTTAACCAGAGGGTGTTGCAAAATGATAACTGTCGGAATATCAAGGAACAAGGGTATTAGTATGTTGCAGAGCTATTTTTGTCGGGGGTTGTTATTTTAACAGCTAAAATTTAAAGATTTTGAGTCTTAATACTTTTTATCACCCGTCGTATATATCATCATCATCATCATCAGCAGCAGAAACAGCAGCAGCAGCAGCAGAAACTGCAGCAGTTAATTCGTTTTTTATTTTATTTCATTTATGCTTATTTCTTTATTGATTCCTAGTGAAAATTTGCAGGGATGCCGGATTAACGGGAATCCACCCAGTCAGTCCAGATTGGTTGGCATTTGTCTATGTTACTTGGGTTTATATATATATTATATATATATATATATATATATATATATATATATATATATATATATTGTAAACAAGGTTTGTTTAGAAATATATATATATATATTTGTAAACAAGGTTTGTTTAAGGAAAAATGGGGCTTTTTTGGAGCTGCATAATTTTTGGGTAGAAATAAGTCGCTTTATTGAGTCGGACCCTAATTTCGAAAATTAATTAATTAAATAATATGAATTAGCGGGCATACCTATTAAATGTTAGGCTAATAAAAACAAATCGAAGAAAAAGTCAATCTCTGTATCGTACATTTCGGGCCTATAGGCCTCATCAGTAGGCTGATCGAGGCTAATAGGCCGAAAATGTACATACCGAAGGGATTGATTTTTCTTGCGATTTGTTAGCCATACATTTAATAGGTATTCCCGCCTAATCTCCATTATTTAATATTAATTAATTTTCAAAATTAGGTCCGCTCCAATTAAGCACCTTATTCTCCAATACTATATATATATATATTATATAGCAATTTAATATATTTAAATATATATGTGTGTGTTGATGTGTTTGGATGTGGTGGTGTGTGTTATTAGTTTTAAAAAGTAGGGAAAATGAATATCTGACGGTCAATATGGGAAGGGATAAAATGATATGAACAAATCATCAGATACATAGATAGGTACATGGGCGTCCTTCGTGACGCATGACCTGCACCAGCAATCAAATCCAAAAGGACGCAGCAAAAGATCGTACTATGAGTTCCAGTGTTTTCTTTTTTCTTTCCTCACACCATTTTTATACATCCTAACTTAAATTATATTATCAATATGTCTGCTTAGAAAAAACGATATACAAACAGGATAAGTTTTTACAGAAAGTAGGAATGCTAGAAACGCTTTGGTTGTTTCCCACCGAGATTAGTAAATAAAAACGCCTCACAAATATCTTAAGACCTTTAGGGCTGGGAACTTCCATTAATTTCCCGCCGGCAACTTTTATCAGCATAAAATATGTATATGCTATGGACTATATACTATAATATTATTATATAGTATAATATATATTATATATCTTTTATCAAATGAAAAATCATGCCCTCACACAGCACATCACACATACACGCACCACACAGCTATCTGCGACACACTACCCACACTCACACAAGCACACATGCACAACCCTGAGGTTTGCTTCGGATTTCCGTTTATCGCAAAAGATTTATACATCAAGTAGAGGAACGGAGTGCAACAGCCGCGCAAGCCCACACCCACACAAGTGTACAATGAAGGAAACGAGCAAAGACGGAAATAAAAAATCCGCCACAATAGGATGGGAGAGGGGTAGAAAGAGAGAAGTCGAAGGAGAGACTAGGAAGGAAAAGTAGAGAGGTAGAGTCACAAAGTAAGTTTTTCGATACGAAGACACTTTACACATTTCTGTATTTTAAACTGCACGCAACACCGTCAAAAAGAATATTTGAGCAAGGAGTACACATATTTCTAAACCGTAGTCAATGTTCTTTCAACCTCTCTTTGTTTCTCAGACTTCCAATTTTTAAACGAGACCGAATAAAACAAGGACTATTACTCCCTTTCTCCTTAATTCATGAGATAAAAATGTTTTTTCAAAAATTCGACCTCTCACTCGCAAACATAAAGCCCGTGAAATGATGAATCTAATTAAATAAGATCGAACACTGCAGCGTTTGGCCAATAAAACTCACTGCCCGACTTAACTCATTTAATCCTGTGGTTTTTTCAATTTTTTTTTTATTATAACCTTCGATATATATATACACGTAGGTATTATTACAATATGTGTAGTGTCTTCTATGGAGAGAAGAGAAAGAGAGAAGGAGGAGAGAGAGAAGAGAAGGAAATAGGAGGAGAGGGAGAGGGGAAGGAGGAGAAGGAGAGAAGAATGAGCAAAAAGGAGATGATTCGGGAGGACGAGGTAGGGTGACACGTTATTACCAGGCTATTTGTTGTAAGCTAGTGTTTTTAGGATAGCAAAGTGCTATAAGCATCACGAGAGTAGTATGAGAGTTGACAAGATGATTGGGAGGAGGGAGGCGGTAGAGGTGGGAGTGCGAGATAAAGAATTTCAGATACAGCACGGGAGACGAGGAGACTACCAAGAAATGAGAGAAAGTTTTTAAATATCCTTGGGTCTTTTCGAATGTTTGCGAGTTTCACTTGAGCACAAGCAATGACGAATGAGGAGGAGAGGGAGAGAGAGAGCGAGGCAGAACAAGAGTAATAGTATGTTAAGTGGATGTTTTTATGCCACGGAGAGAAGCTCACTATAAAGCGGAGGAATTCTCCACTAGGGTTAACGAAGGAATATATAAGTGGACCAGGAAGAAGATAAAAGAGAGGGGAGAAGGCAAGTAATGTATCTAACAGGTTCATTTAGCGCCCGCATTCGAGCAAACCCAGTCTAGGAAGCAAAGCGACACTATCTGAAAATCAAAAACACCAAGCTGGTACTATAAGCGACTTTCAAAGAATTGACAATAAGTCGAAGAAGGTACACAAGTTAGGAGTAATAGATTTGTCTACTTTTCCCTATGTTCTTTTTAGCTTTCAGAAAGAAAGAAAGAAAAAAAGCACGTAGGTGGGTATAACGATAATGATATATATATACTCTTTTGAAAGGTTATTATTCCCCAGTGAGCCGCTTTCCGCCCGTGACTAACCAACGAGGAAGCCAAATGAGAAAACCAGCGGTAATAAATCAGTATCCACGTTTAAATGGAAATTATGAAATATAGCGGAATCATTAATTCTCGTGCCCTTTTCATGACTCAAAGGCAAGATGATTGTACAGGAGGAGTGGAGGAGTAGTGTGCGGGGAAAAGGTCGGAAGGCGACAAGTGCTGGTTGTATTTCTTTATTCACTGCAACTTTGTTTTAGTTTGAGAAAAAAAGAAAAGGACGCCCTATGAGTGTAATGAACACAATTTTTTAATCTCATCGCATAACTGATAAGTCCATGGAATTAGCACGTGCTATATGTTTTGAAAATCTAAGATGGAAACTTAAATTTGAAGGATTATTGTCCTAGGATTGAAGGTAACAATCGAGTGTACAACTGCCTGAATAAACAGAACCGAAGTATCAAGAGGTCGTGAAAACATCATTATCTATTTACTTTTTATCACCATGTATAAGAAACTAAAGACCCTAAACACCCATACATAGAAGCATAAAAGCAGGAGCTAAACACCAGAAAGTAAAAATGACTTAACTTAAAAAAATTAAAAATTAACAGTTTTATTACAAAATTTGTGGGTTTCTTGTTTTTCCCTAGAAGAGGTCAAACGGAAAGCAACAGAGAGAAAAGGAAGAAAAGGAAAGCAAAGAAGAGAGGGAAAAAAATCGTCCAGGATCTTCTTCTGTATTTGTACTATTACATTAAAACTTTTAGTTAATCAACTAGGAAATAACACCGCACTTAATTAAACAAGAATATAAGAACTAACTTTGAAATGCATAGCCTGTCTCTTGGCATAGATACACGGGTCGATATTCAAATTCATCAAAAGGAGTTTATACTTGATAAAAAAATGGTTTGTGAACGCTCTTTATGCACTATAATGTAGCTACATTCCCGGGTGGGAACTACATCATAGTAAACGTGATCTTGCTGTTCTATCCGGTGTCTGTTACTATGTTGAAGTCAGTGTTTTCCGAGTTGAAACTCTGGTATGATTAAGTTTCCTCATACGACCAAATCTCTACTACCTTCTGCCTCTTGCTTTCAGCGCTCCCAAACGAAAGGGCCAAAGCTGGAGTGTTGTTAACAAACCTGTCAGTGCCTGTCTCATTACCCGGTTTTTTCCGAGTCTACTTTTAAAATCTGGGTTTCATAATCCTTTATTAAACATCTTTTCTAACGCTCGGAGTTCCTTACCCTCCTTTTACTAGCTAGAAGCAGTGCTATTGTCGGATGTCACGCTCTATACAAGCACCATGCCGAATGACGTGGAATAAAAAAATATAGACTTAAGGATCGAATGTTAAAAAGGTTTTGTCTTCGGGGTCTCTGTGGTACCGGGGGCTTCTTATCTGTTCTGCCAACCTTTGGCAGCTTGATTAGGTATCAGAGCTGGTGTTAAATTAAGGGTTATTTCCTAGTTGAGTAACATAATTTTACCAGGGAGTGAATCGCCTCTGGCAGAGATGTACAGTTCGGCTACACTACGGGGCTTCAATGACTGGCTCTGCCATCCGACTGGGCGGAGATTAATCTTATTTTTTTGAGAAAGATAATGACTTGAGAGTTGCTGGGAACCAAAATGTTATTCTCCCCAGTTTTGTAAATATCATCTTTGGTTTTAGTCTTTTCCTATTTGTTGATTAAAATTAGATTGATTCCTCATTTCTGCCCAAAAGCTTTTGCTAAAAAAATCCTGCAAAGACCTGAAAGACTCCATACCAGGCATGCTCTCTGGACTTTGTTATCTATTTGGCTTGAGGATCTATTATATTTAGCTAAAAAAAACTGCATCGCTACTTTGCATAACTCGGGTTCAATATTGCGTGCTTCTTCTTTTTTGTCAGCAAGTGTTANCCCCTCTTCTTCTCCCCCCCCCACTTATCTCCCCCTCTCGCTCTTCCTCCCTCTTTTACCTCTTTTCCCTTTTCCTTTTCTGCTTGCCCTTTCCCTTCCCTCTTCCCCTTTCTCCTCCTCTCTTGTTCCCTACCTTCTTTCCTTTTCTCCCCCACCTTCCTCCCCCCCTCCTCCCTGTCCTTCTGCTCCCCTTTCTTGTGTGCCCTCCCTGTTCCTCCCTCCCCCTTCCTTTCTCCCCTCCCCCCCTCTTTCCCCCCTCCCCTTTCCTGTCCCCCTTCCTTCCCCCCCCCTGCCCCTCCCCCCCCTTCCCCCCTCTTCCCTCTCTCCCTCCCCCCCCCTCCCCCTCCCCCCCTTCTCCCCTGCCCCCCCTCCCCCCCCCCCCCTCAAACTCCTCACCCCCCACCTCCCCCCTCCCCCCCCTCCCTTCCCCTCCTCCCCTTCTCCCCCCTTCTCCTCCCTTCCCCCCTCTGTCACCCCCCCCCTCCCCTTCTTCCCCTCTGTTGCCCTCCTTCGTTTTTTGATCTGTCTCTATGGCCTCTCATTTCTCCCCCCTCTCTCCGCTCTTCTATCTATCTATCTATATATATATCCTATCTCTCTTGGAGGTGTCTTTCTTTTCTCTTAAATTATTCTTTTACCCATCGTTCATTTGTAAGCCCACCCCTCTTGCTGAGGGAGTTCTCTCTTTTCCATCTCTAACAACTTACTCTCTCTCTCTCTCTCCTCTTCTCTCTGTTTTAATCTGTCTCTTTGCCTCTCATTCTCCCTCACACGCTCTCTCCCCCACTCTCTCCCCCCTCTCTCTCTCCTATCTATCTATCTCTCTTTCTTGTAGGTGTCTTTCTTTCTCTTTTATACTTACTTTTTCGTATTTTTCATTGTTAATTTGTTTATTATTTGTTGATTTACACAGTTTGGTTTATTTGTTTTTATTGTTGTTCTTTTTCGTCACATTAAATTTCACGTATCTTCCTCTTCCGCCTCTCTAACTCTTAGTCTCTCTGTCTGCTATATCTCTGTTTTGATTCTGTCTCTATTGCCACTCATCATATTTCCTCTCTCTTTGTTATCTGTCTCTCTGTACTCTCTGTCTGTCTCTCTCTGTGTTACCTCTATTCCCTTCTCTCCCCTCTCTCCTTCTCCCTCTCTCTCTTAATAACATATTTATAAGCTTCTTTCTTTCTCTCCCCCCTCTCCTCTCTCTCTACTCTCTCTCTCTCTCTCTCTTCTCTCTCTCTCTCTCCTCTCTCTCTGTATTAAATATCTTTCTTTCTCTTCTATATATTCTTTTACTCCTCCTTCATTTTTAAGCCCCCTCCTTGCTCGTGTCATCTTCTCCACTCTCCTCTCTCTCTCATCTCCTTCTCTCCTTTCTCTCCCACTCTCTCTCTCTCTCTCTCCTCATCTCTCCTCTCTCCTCTCTTCTTCTCTCTGTTTATCTTTCTCTCATTTATACTTTTCATTTACTCAACTTACATTTAATACATCCCCACGTAGTCATTTCTCTCTCTCTCTCTCTCTCTCTCTCTCTCTCTCTCTCTCTCTCTCCTTCTCTCTCTTGCTTAAGGTGTCTGCTTCTCTTCATACTATTCTTTACTCATCCTTCATTTGTAAGCCCTCTCTTCTCAGGCGTTCTCTCTTTTTACCATCTCTAACACTTACTCTCTCTGCTCTCTGTATCACTGTTTTAATCTGTCTCTATTGCACTCTCATTCTCCCCACTCTCTTCTTCTCTCTCCCACTCTACTCTCTCTGCTGAATATTCTTTCTTTTCTCTCTATATATTATTTTGCTCATCCTTCAATCTTTATGCCCCCTCTTCCTCGTGACATTTTACTGATTATTTTCCTATTTTCTGTTTTTTTTTTTTTTTTTTCCAGCCTTCATTTTTATGTTTCGAGATTTATGGTTCTTTCCCTGATGGGTTTTATTCTTTTAGTTGTTCATTCATTCCATCCCGAAAGAAATCTTTCTCTTTTCATTACCATCTTATAATGCAGATCCATATCCTTTCTATGAACTCGAAAATTTGGACTGATTTAGGCAAATGTTACTCAAAGACACAGAGTTAAGAAAGTTTCGAATTACGACTGAAAAAGAATGAAAGCAACATAGAAAAAGGAAACACAATAAAAGAAAAAAGAACTGTAGCATATGGACCCAGGAACACCATATTTGTGGCCTTGTGCCAGACAACGGAGAAACCTAATAGATTGTAGCATCTATTCTCAGACCTTCGGGAGTGGGCGAGCAATGTAAAAGTCGTTATCACCTGTGATTTCCTATCGTATGTCGGGATTTTACTATTAAAATTTATTTTAATCTGTTTGTCAGAGAAAGGATGGTTGACCTGTTGACCCTTAAGTGACACGTGTAATTTTGGTTAAAACAGTTAGAACGTTCGAAGCTCCAGAATATTCTAGAAAGCTCGACATCGATTTCTTATATGAGCGGAACCTTTAGATTTGGAGTCAGAGGTTTGGGCCGTGGAGTTGAGTCCGGGGACCGAGAGAGCAAGCTTGCGCTACAGAATCTGCCGAGGAGTCGGGTTGACAGTTTGGGCGAGTTAGTCATTAAGCGGGGACTGAAAGGCGCCTGTGTTACAGAAACTCGACTCTCTCTCTCTCTCTCTCTTCTCTCTCTCTCTCTCTCTCTCTCTCTCTCTCTCACACAATAACTTGCATTAGAAAATAAATTGATGAAAAGCAAAGAAGTACTGTCCTTCATCTTTATTTTACAACGTTAAAGAAATCGACGGGAAATCATGAATTAAAGCCATTAAACAAACAAACGTGAACAAAATACTTGACTTGATGCTAAGAGATAATATACTTGTCAACAAGTCAATTGACCCGTAACGAAGAGCACGCGGCCTGCTGTAAGTTGATACTCGGTTGATACTCATGCGCTGACTGACCAAAGGTTTATTTCCCAGTACTCCACGCGTACCGAGTCAGGCACAAAGGCCCTATTAATGTGGGACCACCCACAAGCCGAGACTCATGGGTGTCGGGTAGAAAAATTGCGTCGATCCCGTCGGCATTCCCCCTCAAGGGGGACGCCTCAGGCGCTGGGCAATAAACCCAGCCCTGCCCCTTTAAGTCAAGGGAGGCAGGTATTGCCTGGAGGATGGCCGCTCTGGGATCGACGCTATTAATTTACCATCTCACCGGTCCAGTGGCCGAAGCTCACTGGACCCCCGCCTGAGCGGGTGAGGCTGACTGACCAAAGGACTACTAGAGATTCTGTGTGGAGTTGTAAACAACCCAAGATGTTTCCATACCTTATAAGAAAGACGACGGCCACATAACAGTGACGGCCACTATTCGTATAAAAAAATGCCGCAACGTTACAGAACTCGAAAATTTTGGAATGATTACAAATGATTATAATACAAATGATTTAAATGATTATAGAACAGAAGTTAATTATTTTATTAAACTTGGTCTTGTTAAAATCAGTATGAAAAAAATATCCACACCATATACTATGTAAAGTTTTATTTTTTAATGATCTACAAAGAATTCGCATGATTTTAATGCTTTAACAACATGGCCATTTTGAGGCAAATATAACTCAGCTAGCTTTTAATAGACATTGTTTAATAAATAAGATGCTAATTAAGATTAAATAATAATGCCTTCAAAATATAATGTAAATTACTAAGGGAATTGTGATGTCAGTGGAAATGTTACATGAGACAGTTAAAGAAGATTAGAATTACGACTGAAGAAAGAATAGATAGAAAGATATAAAGAAACTACATAAAAGAAAAAAGAAAGAAAAATAGCAAAATGTAAAAAAATAAAATAAAGAAAATAAAGAAAGAAAATTTTAAAAAATAAGTAAAGGAAGGTTAAAAATGAGAGGCAAGGACTGTTGAGAAATTCGGGATATAGTTATTTACTAAACTCAGCTTAGATGTGGCACAAGGCCAGAAGTATAGGGCGCCCAGTGAGAATCGAACTCACTAACAATGGTCTGCGAATCTAGCATGCTAACCATTACACCACACGAGGTGCCCTAGAAAATTCGGGATATAGTTATTTACTGAACTCAGCTTAGATGTGGCACAAGGCCAGAAGTATAGGGCGCCCCAGTGAGATCGAACTCACTAACAATGGTCTGCGAATCTAGCATGCTAAACCATTACACTACACGAGGTGCCCTAGAAATTCGGGATATAGTTATTTACTAAACTCAGCTTAGATTGGCACAAGGCCAGAAGTATGGGGCGCCCAGTGAGAATCGAATTCACTAACATTGTCTGCAAATCTACCTTGCTAACCATTACACCACACGAGGTGCTAGAAAATTCGGGATATAGTTATTTACTAAGCTTAGCTTAGATGCGACACAAGGCCGAATGTAAGGGGCACCAGTGAGGCACGATCTCACAAGTAATGATCTGCCAGTCTCACTTGCTAACCATTACACAACGTGAGGTGCCTTAGAAATTCGGGTTATAGTTTATTTACTAAGCTTAGCTTAGATATGGCACAAGGCCAGAAGTGTGGGGCGCCCAGTGAGAATCGAACTCACTAAAAATGGTCTGCGAATCTAGCATGCTAACCATTACACCACATGAGGTGCCCTAGAAATTCGGGATATAGTTATTTACTAAGCTTAGCTTAGATGTGGCACAAAAGGCCAGAAGTATGGGCGCTCAAGAGAATCGAACTCACTAACAATGGTCTGCGAATCTAGATGCTAACCATTACACAACACGAGGTGCCCAGAAAATTCGGGATATAGTTATTTACTAAGCTTAGCTTAGATGTGGCACAAAGGCCAGAAGTATGGGCGCTCAATGAGAATCGAACTCACTAACAATGGTCTGCGAATCTAGCATGCTAACCATTACACCATAGGAGGTGCCCTAGAAATTCGGGATATAGTTATTTACGAAGCTTAGCTTAGATGTGGCACAAGGCCAGAAGTTATGGCGCTCAATGATAATCGAACTCACTACACAATGGTCTGCGAATCTAGCATGCTAACCATTACACCACACGAGGTGCCCTAGAAATTCGGGATATAGTTATTTACGACTTAGCTTTTAGATGTGGCACAAGGCCAGAAATATGGGGCACCTAATGATGCAAATTATTCACATCATATACAATGTAAACATTTATGTCTTAACGATACATAACACATATTGCAGGATTTAAAAGACATTAATAAACCAGGGGTCTTTTCGGGGCGTGATGTCTATTAATGAAATAACACGCGTCGATCCTTAGGGGCTATCCCCCACTGGCAACACCTCCCCCTCGATTTAAAGGGGCAGGGCTGGGTTTATTACCCAGCACATGAGGCGCCCCCTTGAGGGGGAATGCCGACGGGATCAACCATTTTTGTGATCTACCACACATGAGCTTCGCTTGTGGGTGGGCCACATAAAAAAATCCTTATGCCAGGCCCTCATAAGTGGGGTGAGAGGCAAATACCTTAAATAGCAAGGGCCTTTCGGGGCGATGTGTCTATTAATGAAATAACAGCGTAACGATCCTAGGGGGCTATCCCCCCAGGCAACACCACCCCCCTCGATTTAAAGGGCAGGCTGGGTGTATTACCCAGCGCATGAGGCGACCCTTTGAGGGTGAATGCCGACGCGGATAAACGCATTTTTTGTGTCTACCACCCATGAGCTTCGGCTTGTGGGGTGGGCCCACAGAAAAATGTCCTTGTGTCACGCCCATCGTAAGTGGGATGACAAGGACAAATAACTTAATACCATGGGTTGTCCTGCCCCGTGATTTAAAGGGGCAGGGCTGGGTTATTGCCTAATGTCTGGGGCGCTTCCCCCACCCACTTGAGCGGTAAACGACGAGATATATGCATTTTTTGCACCTGCCATCCCATGAGGTCGTTCGTGGGTGGTCTCACATTAAACGAGTTCGTGTCATACCCGCATGCGAGGTAAATACCCCCAATGACAGGAGCTGTTTTGAGGCCAAATCAATCATAGCTTACACCTAAGAGACGTTGTTAAGAACAAGATTCTAATTAAGATTAAATAATGATTACTTATATAACCAAGGAAAAAACGGAAATAACTATGGGAATTTGAAGTCGTGGGTGACGTAATTTCGGTTACAGAGATAAATAAAATGTAACTTTATTATAATAATAAGATTAATGAGAAAAACAGGATCTCTCTCTCTCTCTCTCTCTCTCTCTCTGCTCTCTCTCTCTCTCTCTCTATCTATTCTATCTCTATCTCTATCTATTCTCTCTCTCTCTCTATTATAATATATAATATTATAATATATATGAGAAGAAAATATTTTAAAAATATAACAAACACAGGATGTTTATGATCAGGAGAAACAATTTTATGTGTCAATACTTAAGTATTTCGTATATCTGTACCATCTTCAGGACACTGTTAAGTAATGTTTATGTAAGGACAAAATGAAAAATTGTTAAGTTGTATAGTGGATGTTGAATATGATGTTATTAACCGTTAATATTCACACATTCACTATTACACTTAACATCTTTCATTTGTCCCTTCCTTTAAACATTTACTTAACAGTGTCCTGACAAAGATGGTAAATTATACCGAAATGCTTAAGTATTGACACATAAAATTGTTTCCCTGTATTTCAAACATCCTGTGTTTGTTATATTTTAAAATATTTTTCTTCTCATATTGTCGGATTAAATTTCCTTCACCGTATTTACATTTAGTTTAGCTCAGTCGTAGAGCGTTCGGCTAGAAACCACAAGATTCCTAGTTCGATACCGGTCCCCGTCAACTCAGCGTATGAGTAGCACAGGATCTGTGCGGTAAAGTAAGGAGCTGATGGTAGGTGTGGCGCTCCACCTCAGATGCCTAAAAAACAATCTCCTTGGTCTAGCGCTATTGAAAGGGATAGACTCCTCGCTGACTGGCTGATACCGACTTTAGGCCGCCCCGACGACTTTTAAATATATATATATTGGTTTGTTGGTTTTGAAGGCTATCACAATGCAAGTGTAGAGAAAAAAAGAAGGTAAATGTGGTGTTGTTTGTTAACCTGTGATTTATTCTCAATATTTCGGGATAAAAAATCCCTTCTACAGAAGATAACTAGAACTGAAATTGTTGCTAGTGGCTGTCCATTTGTTCCGTCACATGTCTTCCAAATTATATATATATATATATATGTGCACCATTGAATTTAATCAGGTATAATTTAAACTACGCTTAATATATATATATATATATATCTTATTATAATGGAGATTGTGTGCTTTTTTGTCTGTAACCGAAACTATATCACTACTCAAGTTACAATTCCCTTAGTTATTTTAATCACATTCTCAATGATTTTATTTTTATTTTAACCTCTATTATTAATAAAATTGTTTTACATTATTAATACTGTTAACCATATCTACATACTAATAAACCGCTATTTTTCTGTATATAAAATACATTGCATGTTATTTAGTATGTAGATTATGGTTAACAATATTAATAATGAAACACATTTAAAAATAGAGGTTAAAATAAAAATAAAATTCTTGAGAATGTGTGATTAAAATAACTAAGGATTGTTACTGAGGTAGTGATATGTTTCGGATTACAGACAAAAAAGCAACAATCATATCATTATAATAAGATATATGATATATATATATATTAAGCGTAGTTTAAATTATACCTGATTAAATTCATGGGCACATAGTATAGTATATATATATATTGGAAGACATTGTGATCGGAACAAATGGACAGCACTAGGCCAACAATTTTCAGTTCATAGTTTATCTTCTGTAGAAGGGATTTTTTATCCCGAATATTGAGAATAAATCACAGGGTTAACAACAACACCACATTTACCTTTCTTTTTTTCTCTACACTTGCATTGTCGATAGCCTTCAAAACCAACAAACAACTATATTATATTTAAAGTCGTCGGGGCGGCCTAAAGTCGCGTATCAGCCAGTCAGCGACGGGAGTCTATCCCTTTCAATAGCGCTAGACAAGGAGATTGTTTCTTAGCCTCTGAGGTGGAGCGCCAACCTACATCAGCTCCTTACTTTACCGCACAGATCCCTGTGGCTACTCATACGCTGAGTTGAGGGACCGTATCGGAACAGGAATCTTGCTGGTTTCCTAGCCGAACGCTCTACCGACTGAGCTAACTAAATGTAAATACGGTGAGAAATTAATCCGACAATATGAGAAGAAAATATTTTAAAATATATAACAAACACAGGATGTTCATTGAATCAGGGAAACCAATTTTTATGTGTCTACTTAAGCATTTCGTATATTGTACCAGTCTTCAGGACCACTGTTAAGTAATGTTTAAGGAAGGTGACAAAATGAAAATGTTAAGTGTCTATAGTGAATGTGTGAATTATTAATCGGTTAATTACATCATATTCACACATCCACTATCACACTTAACATTTTTCATTTTGTTCCATTACATAAACATTACACTTAACAGTGTCCTGAAGATGGGTACAAGTATACCGAAATACTTAAAGTTATTGACACATAAAATTGTTTCTCCTCGATTCATTAACATCCTGTGTTTGTTATATTTTTTAAAATATTTTCTTCTTTTTCATATAAATATAATATATATATATATATAGAGACGAGAGGAGAGATAATAGAGGATAGAGATAGATAGATAGAGAGAGAGCATGAGAGAGAGAGAGAACGAGTGAGAGAGAGAGAAGAGACGAGATCTGTTTTTCTTCATCTCTATTATTATAATAAGTTACATTTTATTTATCTCTGTACCCGAAATTACGTCACACGACTTCACAATTCCCATAGTTATTTCCGTTTTTTCCTTGGTTATTAAGTAACATTATTTAACTTAATTAGAATCTTGTTCATTAACAACGTCTCTTAGGATGTAGCTATGATAATTTGCCTCAAAAAAGCTCCTTCATTGGGGGTATTTACCTCGCATGCGGGTATGACACGAACTCGTTTAATGTGAGACCACCCACGAACCGAACCTCATGGGATGGCAGGTGCAAAAAATGCATATATCTCGTCGGTGTTACCGCTCAAGTGGGTGGGGGAAGCGCCCCAGACATTAGGCAATAAACCCAGCCCTGCCCCTTTAAATCAAGGGGGCAGGACAACCCATGGTATTAAGTTATTTGTCTCTCATCCCACTTACGAGGGCGTGACACCAAGGACATTTTTCTGTGGGCCCACCCACAAGCGAAGCTCATGGGTGGTAGACACAAAAATGCGTTATCCCGTCGGCATTCACCCTCAAGGGGTCGCCTCATGCGCTGGGTAATACACCCAGCCCTGCCCCTTTAAATCGAGGGGGGTCGGTGTTGCCTGGGGGATAGCCCTAGGATCGACGCTGTTAATTTCATTAATAGACACACGCCCGAAAGGCCCTTGCTATTAAGTGTATTTGCCTCTCACCCCCACTTATGAGGGCCTGGCATAAGGATTTTTTATGGGCCCACCCACAAGCGAAGCTTCATGTGTGGTAGACACAAAAATGGTTGATCCCGTCGGCATTCCCCCTCAAGGGGGCGCCTCATGTGCTGGGTAATAACCCAGCCCTGCCCTTTAAATCGAGGGGGGAGGTGTTGCCTGGGGGGATAGCCCCTAGGATCGACGCTGTTAATTTCATTAATAGACACACGCCCCGAAAGACCCCTGGTATTAATGTCTTTTAAATCCTGCAATATGTGTTATGTATCGTTAAGACATAAATGTTTACATTGTATATGATGTGAATAATTTGCATCATTAGGTGCCCATATTTCTGGCCTTGTGCCACATCTAAGCTAAGCTTCGTAAATAACTATATCCCGAATTTCTAGGGCACCTCGTGTGGTGTAATGGTTAGCATGCTAGATTCGCAGACCATTGTTAGTGAGTTCGATTATCATTGAGCGCCCATACTTCTGGCCTTGTGCCACATCTAAGCTAAGCTTCGTAAATAACTATATCCCGAATTTCTAGGGCACCTCCTATGGTGTAATGGTTAGCATGCTAGATTCGCAGACCATTGTTAGTGAGTTCGATTCTCATTGAGCGCCCATACTTCTGCCTTGTGCCACATCTAGCTAGCTTAGTAAATAACTATATCCCGAATTTTCTAGGGCACCTCGTGTTGTGTAATGGTTAGCATGCTAGATCGCAGACCATTGTTAGTGAGTTCGATTCTCATTGAGCGCCCATCTTCTGGCCTTGTGCCACATCTAAGCTAAGCTTAGTAAATAACTATATCCCGAATTTCTAGGCACCTCATGTGGGTGTAATGGTTAGCATGCTAGATTCGCAGACCATTTTTAGTGAGTTCGATCTCACTGGGCGCCCCACACTTCTGGCCTTGTGCCATATCTAAGCTAAGCTTAGTAAATAACTATAACCCGAATTTCTAAGGCACCTCACGTTGTGTAATGGTTAGCAAGTGAGACTGGCAGATCATTACTTGTGAGATCGTGCCTCACTGGGTGCCCCTTACATTCGGCCTTGTGTCGCATCTAAGCTAAGCTTAGTAAATAACTATATCCCGAATTTCTAGGCACCTCGTGTGGTGTAATGGTTAGCAAGGTAGATTTGCAGACAATTGTTAGTGAATTCGATTCTCACTGGGCGCCCCATACTTCTGGCCTTGTGCCACATCTAAGCTGAGTTTAGTAAATAACTATATCCCGAATTTCTAGGGCACCTCGTGTAGTGTAATGGTTAGCATGCTAGATTCGCAGACCATTGTTAGTGAGTTCGATTCTCACTGGGGCGCCTATACTTCTGGCCTTGTGCCACATCTAAGCTGAGTTCAGTAAATAACTATATCCCGAATTTCTAGGCACCTCGTGTGTGTAATGGTTAGCATGCTAGATTCGCAGACCATTGTTTAGTGAGTTCGATTCTCACTGGGCGCCCTATACTTCTGGCCTTGTGCCACATCTAAGCTGAGTTTAGTAAATAACTATATCCCGAATTTCTCAACAGTCCTTGCCTCTCATTTTTAACCTTCCTTTACTTATTTTTAAAATTTTCTCTTTATTTTCTTTATTTTATTTTTTACATTTTCTATTTTTCTTTCTTTTCTTTTATGTAGTTTCTTTATATCTTTCTATTCTATTCTTTCTTCAGTCGTAATTCTAATCTTTCTTTAACTGTTCTCATGTAACATTTCCACTGACATCACAATTCCCTTAGTAATTTACATTATATTT
Organism: Doryteuthis pealeii; assembly: GCA_023376005.1. Classification (NCBI taxonomy): domain Eukaryota; kingdom Metazoa; phylum Mollusca; class Cephalopoda; order Myopsida; family Loliginidae; genus Doryteuthis; species Doryteuthis pealeii. Next base: position 56,164,050 of record CM042174.1, read on the forward strand.
TGAAGCATTATTATTTAATCTTAATTAGCATCTTATTTATTAACAATGTCTATTAAAAGCTAGCTGAGTTATATTTGCCTCAAAATGGCTCATGTTGTTAAAGCATTTAAAATCATGCGAATTCTTTGTAGATCATTAAAAAATAAAACTTTACATAGTATATGGTGTGGATATTTTTCATACTGATTTTAACAAGACCAAGTTTAATAAATAATTACTTGCTGTTCTATAATCATTTAAATCATTTGTATTATAATCATTTGTAATCATTCCAAATTTTCGAGTTCTGTAACGTTGCGCCATTTTTTTATACGAATTAGTGCCGTCACTGTTATGTGGCCGTCGTCTTTCTTATAAGGTATGGAAACATCTTGGGTTGTTTACAACTCCACACAGAATCTCTAGTAGTCCTTTGGTCAGTCAGCCTCACCCGCTCAGGCGGGGGTCCAGTGAGCTTCGGCCACTGGACCGGTGAGATGGTAAATTAATAGCGTCGATCCCAGAGCGCCATCCCTCCAGGCAATACCTGCCTCCTTGACTTAAAGGGGCAGGGCTGGGTTTATTGCCCAGCGCCTGAGGCGCCCCCTTGAGGGGGAATGCCGACGGGATCGACGCAATTTTTCTACCCGACACCCATGAGTCTCGGCTTGTGGGTGGTCCCACATTAATAGGGCCTTTGTGCCTGACTCGGTACGCGTGGAGTACTGGGAAAATAAACCTTTGGTCAGTCAGCGCATGAGTATCAACCGAGTATCAACTTACACAGGCCGCGTGCTCTTCGTTACGGTCAATTTGACTTGTTGACAAGTATATATCTCCTTAGCATCAGTCAAGTATTTTGTTCACGTTTGTTTGTTTAATGGCTTTAATTCATGATTTCCCGTACGATTTCTTTAACGTTGTAAAATAAAGATGAGGACAGTACTTCTTGCTTTTCATCAATTTATTTTCTTAATGCAAGTTATTGTGTGAGAGAGAAGAGAGAGAGAGAGAGAGAGAGAGGAGAGAGAGAGAGGAGAGAGAGAGTCGCGATTTCTGTAACACACGCCTTTCAGTCACCCGCTTATGACTAACTCGCCCAAACTGTCAACCCCGACTCCTCGGCAGATTCTGTAGCGCAACTTGCTCTCTCGGTCCCCGGAACTCAACTCCACGGCCCCAAACCATCTGACTCCAAATCTAAGGTTCCCTCATTATATAGAAATCGATGTCGAGCTTTCTAGAATATTCTGGAGCCTTTCGAACGTTCTAACTGTTTTACCAAATTACACGTGTCACTTAAGAGGTCAACAGGTCAACCATCCTTTCTCTGACAAACAGATTAAAATAAATTTTAATAGTAAAATCCCAGACTACGAATAGAATCACAGGTGATAACGACTTTTACATTGCTCGCCCACTCCCGAAAGGTCTGAGAATCATGCTACAATCTATTAAGGTTTCTCCGTGTCTGGCACAAGGCCACAAATATGGTGTTCCTGGGTCCATTATGCTACAGTTCTTTTTTCTTTTATTTAGTTTCTTTTTCTATGTTGCTTTCATTCTTTCTTCAGTCGTAATTCGAAACTTTCTTTAACTCTTTGTCTTTAGAGTAACATTTGCCTAATCAGTCCAAATTTTCGAGTTCATAGAAAGGAATGGATCTGCATTATAAGATGGTAATGAAAAAAAGAGAAAGAATTTCTTTCGGGATGGAATGAATGACAACTAAAAGAAATAAAAACCATCAGGGAAAGAACCATAAAATCTCGAACATAAAAATGAAGGCTGGAAAAAAAAAAAAAAAAAAAGAAAAGGAAAAGAATCAGAAAAAATGTCACGAGGAAGAGGGGGCATAAAAGATGAAGGATGAGCAAAATATATATAGAGAGAAAGAAAGATATTCACAGAGAGAGATAGAGTGGGAGAGAGAAAGAGAGAGAGTGGGGAGAATGAGTGCAATAGAGACAGATTAAAACAGTGATACAGAGACAGAGAGAGTAAGTGTTAGAGATGGTAAAAGAGAGAACCCCTGAGCAAGAGAGGGGCTTACAAATGAAGGATGAGTAAAAGAATATATGAAGAGAAAGAAAGACACTTACAAGAGAGAGAGAGAGAGAGAGAGAGAGAGAGAGAGAGAGAGAGAGAGAGAGAGAAATGACACGGGGATGTATTAAAATGTAAGTTGAGTAAATGAAAGTATAAAGAGAAAGAAGATAAACAGAGAGAGAGAGAGAGAGAGAGAGAGAGAGAGGAGAGAGAGAGAGAGAGAGTGGGAGAGAAAGAGAGAAGGAGATGAGAGAGAGAGAGAGAGTGGGAGAAATGACACGAGCAAGAGGGGGGCTTAAATGAAAGGAGTAAAAGAATATATAAAGAGAAAGAAAGATATTTACATACAGGAGAGAGAGAGAGAGAGAGAGAGAGAGAGAGAGAGAGAGAGAGAGAGAGAGAGAGAGGGGGAGAGAAAGAAAGAAGCTTATAATATGTATATATAGAGAGAGAGGGAGAAGGAGAGAGGAGAGAAAGGGAAATAGAGAGTAACACAGAGAGAGACAGACAGAGAGACAGAGAGACAGAGAGAGGAAGTATGAGAGTGCAATAGAGACAGATCAAAACAGAGATACAGAGACAGAGAGACTAAGAGTTAGAGAGGGGAAGAGAGAAAATACGTGAAAATTTAATGACGAAAAGAACAACAATAAAAAACAATAAACCAAACTGTGTAAACAACAAATAATAAACAAATATAACAATGAAAAAATACGAAAAAGTAAGTATAAAGAGAAAGAAAGACACCTACAAGAGAGAGAGATAGATAGATAGAGAGAGAGAGGGGGGGAGAGAGTGGGGGAGAGAGCGTGTGAGGGAGAATGAGAGGGCAATAGAGACAGATTAAAACAGAGAGAGAGAGAGAGAGAGAGAGAGAGAGTAAGTGTTAGAGATGGGAAAAGAGAGAACCCCTCAGCAAGAGGGGTGGGCTTACAAATGAACGATGGGTAAAAGAATATTTAAAGAGAAAGAAAGACACCTACCAGAGAGATAGATATATATATAGATAGATAGATAGAGAGCGAGAGAGAGGGGGGAGAATGAGAGGGCAATAGAGACAGATCAAAACAGAGAGACAGAGAGAGTATGTGTTAGAGAGGGGAAGAGAGAGAACCCGTGAAAAGTTAATGACAAAAAATAAACAAATAAATATAAGCCAAAAATAATACCCCCCCCCAAAAAAAGTAAACAAAACAATAAAGAAGCAGACGAACAGAGAGAGAGACAGAGAAGAGAGAGAGAGAGAGGAGAGAGAGAGAGAGAGAGAGAGGGGGAAGAGAAATGACACGAGCAAGAGGGGTCTCACAAATGAAGGATAAGTAAAAGAATATAAAGAGAAAGAAAGATATTTACACAGAGAGAGAGAGAGAGAGAGAGAGAGAGAGAGAGAGAGAGAGAAGAGAGAGAGAGAGAGGGGGGGTGGTGGAAGGGCAATAGAGACAGATCAAAACAGAGAGAGTAAGTGTTAGAGAGAGGAAGAGACAGAACTCGTGAAAAGATAATGACAAAAAAAAACAATAATCAAAAAAAATATAAGCAAAAAAATAATAAACACCCCCCTCCCCCAAAAAAAACTAAACAAAAAAAAAACCCAACATTATACAAAACAAAACAATAAACCAATAAAGAAGCAGACGAACAGATGAAATCCATAAAACTAAATTTGGGGGCGGGGGGGGGCGCGGAGATTGACAGACAGAAAAAAAAATGGGAACAAGATGGCGACGGATTTCCTGGCGCGCAATCTGAGCAGCGGCCATCTTAATTTGAAAATGATGACAAGACAAATAGCGAGAAGCCTTTTCTCTTTTCAAGGACAACCCTTGAAGTCACCCGCACTGAGAGCAACGCACGGCTGTCTTCAGAGACCGGCATTCCACTCTTCACGTGCAATTAAATGCCCGCACATAAAGAAGATGAAGGTTGTGTGTGGTGGCATGCTTAAACGGGGACTTTTTTTTTATCTAAACACACTGATATCTTATTATAATGGAGATTGTGGGTTTGTCTGTCTGTAACCGAAACTATATCACTACTCAAGTCCCAACTCCCTTTGTTATTTACATCATATTCTCCATGATTTTATTTTTTATTTAAACCTCAATTATTAATAAAATTGTTTTACATTATTAATTGTTGACCATACCTACATACTGATAACACACAATTGTATTTATATATACAACAAAATAGCGGTTTACAGTGTGAATGGGAAGGCTAATTTGCATATTGATCTTAAAAATTTGATTTTAATAAATATATGCATAGTATTATTGATTTCTAATTGTTTGGTTTTATCTTAATGAATATGAGCAAAAATCTCGGGGATAAATCTTAAAAGAAATCCCTTAACAAGAAGAAATAACTGTAATATTATCCTTTACTTCCTGTTTTAACTAAATAGTTAAATTAGGAAAATTTAGCAATGAAAGACGGGAGTAACAGAAAATGATGGAAGAGTTAGTTTCAAAGTTGTTCTATTTTTCAATCATACCCCCTCTGTTCAAAATCTTTTTATCTGTATTCTTATTTAGTTTTATTAGGCTTTCTAATTCAATATGATATTTTATTATATTAAAACTTAAATACTTGCACCCGGAGGGTGCATATATTTGCTAGTTAACACAAAGATATTTGATATTTAAAACAGAAAAGCTTGTCATTTTATTATACGAAAATGAAAACGAATAAGATATTAGAACTAGAATTCAAATTTAAAATAACTCCGTATCATCAGCGACACCTTCGTATCAAATTCTTTCAAACAGCAAAGTTCGTGTGTTGGTATAATAAATACTGATATCAAAAACTAGATCTCTTACTTGCACCATTGTTTGAGGAAATAGCATCAAAGATCGTTTCCACCCTGTCGGCTGAGGCATTAGAATGCACCGACTGCACCTCTGTGGAGGGGTAAGACTCCCCCAATGGGGCCACCTGTTGGCCGTGTGTGGCGACCCGTGATGTTTAAGGATAGAGCCCAGGTGGATGAGCAGTTCATGACTTGCAATACTCCACTTTGGCCTTATCTTGGGCTAGACGGGCGGTCGGAGAGCCCCCTCCGATCAATCGGCTGGTACGTCAAGCCCTAGCACCTATATGATTTTCCCAACCCTATTGCCCTTATGGCAAGCCCCAACCCTTTTATCATATGGGTCTGGAAAGCGGTGGCTGTGGTTTACATGTCCTGGGAATGACGTTAAACTATCTGATGGTGAGGTTCCAGTTTTGGAGGTTTGGGGAATGTGGAGCACCCGTTCATCACCATTGCTCCCTGGTCCAATCTGACCCGGAGTGGTAGTACCTGTTAGGGTCCCATCTATGAGTTAAATAAAAAATTTATATTTATGAAAAAATGAGTGATAAACAAAATTGTATTATCCATTAAGAATTGATTTATTTCAAAACTTTATCGGCATTAAATGACCTACTGAGGTTGATATGCCGTAAAACAAACAAACAAACCCAAACCAAAGATCGTCTACTAAAATGCACTAAAAATCCTCGTTTTCTCAACATTTTGTACAGAAAATTGAGAAAATTTAGCAATTTTGATATGTAAAACTATAGAAGGGGGGAAATATATGGGGGGGGGGATAGACATTCGAATCAAGAAGTTCCTGCTGAGGGGTAACCAAAAACAAGCGAGTTCACCGTCCTCCCACAAGCCAGACCTTCTTTTGGTTAACACATTCTTCGTCTTCGTCTAGCAGCTGGAAAATCCGTCGTTGTAGTCGAAATAATCTTCAAAATCGCAATTCCTATTTAGTTTCTGTTGGACTAAAATCCATTTCTTTACTGAGTCGTTCGCAAAGCGCTTCGTCGTCGACTGCTTCTGCTGCTGCTAACTCCCCAGCGCTTCGACTCACTTGTATTTATTTACCCAAACATCCGGGCACATCAGTCGAACCTCGCGTCCGTCCAGTGCCCAAATCGCATTTGTTTTTGCATGCGGGAGGACGCGAGTTCGATCCCGGCAGGCAGGACAAAGTCTTGCTCTTTTCCCTTTCTCGTTCTCCGTCACAAAAACAGAAAAGCTTGTCATTTTATTATAATAAGATGAAACGAATAAAATATTAGAACTAAAATTTAAATTGAAAATAACATCATCATCAACACCTCTGGCACGCTGCTTTTTACCTCAACAATTAATCTGTTACAGGGATAAAATTTTAAAAGATTGAAATCTATGTCCTTAAATGAATGCAAAGTTTTGAAGAAAACTATTTTGTGGTAATTTTTTGTTAATTTGCAACTTTCGCCACATGGGATATGTTACAGTTCCAAAATCGACCCACCCTAATCCACATGTCCTGCTCATTCAATTATAAATTGAGAGTCACGCACGGCTGTCGTCAGAGACCGGCATTCCACTCTTCACGTGCAATTAAATGCCCGCACATAAAGTATTTGACATTTGAGTGTGCCGGCATTCTTAAACGGGGGCTTTTTTTGTACACACACTGATATTAACACAAAGATATGTTGTAAATCATATCTTTTTTAATAACTCCGTCTACTCCTTAGTTCGGCTATTAACCGCGAAAGAAGGGCTAGGTCATTAAAACACCGTGAAGCTTCTAGTCTTGAATTTCCACCTTTTGAAACGAATGAAATAATTTATATTTCTATTAACATTACTATAAAAAAATGAAAGACACTACCTTAGTGGGAGGAATTAAAAATTAAATGAAATTGTATCATAAATAATTTAAATCATCAAATTTATTAAAGGAGTAAAAAAAAAACAATTTCAAATGTAAACTTCGTTCTCTTACTATGACGGAGAACGAAAAAGAACAAGACAATGTCTTGCCTGCCGGGATCGAACCCGCGTCCTCCCGCATGCAAAAACAGATGTGATTTAGGCACTGGGCGGACGCGAAGTGCCATGATGTTTCGGTAAATACGTACATAAATAACATGTGAGTCAAGCGCTGGGCAGTGAGGAGTCAGCAGTAGCAGGTTGACTGACGCGAACGACCGAGTAAAGAAATGTGATTTTGAACTGCTAAAATTATTTCGACTACGGTGACGGATTTTGCAGCTGCTAAACGAAAACGAAGAACGTGTTGACCAGGGGAAGGTTTGGCTTGCTGGAAGACTGTGGACTCGCTTATTTTTGGCTCCCCCTCTCGGCGGGAGCTTGTTGATACGAACATCTATTTCTCCCCATATATTCCCCCCTTCTATACTTACCCTAAAATAAAACGTTACGCGCATCTTTTAATTATTGATCTAATGATTATTTTAAATATTTCACACATAAATTTTACAAAAAATCGTAGGTATTTATTCATTTGTAAACTTTTTAGTTAACTTCTTGGTACTGTAAAAAGTGCGTGAGTAAAAACTAATATTTTTTAATTGATTTCAAAATTCGCAAATATTTTTTTATATTTAAAGTAATAATATTTAAAAAAAAAATTAAACTAGATCTCTTACTTGCACCATTGTTTGAGGAAATATAATCAAAGTTTCTCAGTTAAAATGCACTAAAAATCCTCGTTTCCGCAACATTTGGCCCAGAAATTGGTTTGAAAATTTAGCAATTTTGATATTTTAAACAGAAAAGCTTGTCATGTTATTATTCTAAGATGAAACGAATAAGATATACCTAGAATTCAAATTGAAAATATCTCCTCATCATCACCGACACCTCCGATGTGCTGCTTTTTTTAAAGATTGAAATCTTTTTCCTTAAACGAGTTTCTAAATAAAAAAGTTTTTAAATAAAATATTTGTGTGGTAAAAGTTTTTAAATAAAATATTTTGTGTGGTAAAAGTTTTTAAATAAAATATTTTGTGTGGTAAAAGTTTTTAAATAAAATATTTTGTGTGGTAAAAGTTTTTAAATAAAATATTTTGTGTGGTAAAAGTTTTTAAATAAAATATTTTGTGTGGTAAAAGTTTTTAAATAAAATATTTGTGTGGTAAAAGTTTTTAAATAAAATATTTGTGTGGTAAAAGTTTTTAAATAATATATTTGTGTGGTAATTCTTTAAGTTAATTTACAACTTTCGCCACATGAGATACGTTACAGTTCCAAAATCGACCTCCCCTAATCCGCAGGTCCTGCTCGTTCAATTATAATTGAGAGCCACGCACGGCTTTCGTCAGAGACCGGCATTCCACTCTTCACGTGCAATTAAATGCCCGCACATAAAAAGATGAAGGTTTGTGTGTGATGGCATGCTTAAACGGGGGATTTTTTGTACACACACAGATATCAACACAAGGTGATGCGGTAAATCATATCTTTTTTAATAACTTCGTCTACTGCTTAGTTCATCTATTAACCGCGAAAGAAGGGCAAGGTCATTAAAAACACCGTGAAGCTTCTAGTCTTGAATTTCCAGATTTTAAAGCGAATGAAATAATTTCTGATGAGACATACTATAAACAAAAAAGAAGAAGCGTTGTTTAAGGGTTATCATCGTAGGAAAAATGAGTTAAAATCCTAGAAGATGGTTGGTTGGTTGGTTGGTTGGAATTTTTACGGCATGTAAACCCTTGTTGTTTCCCTTATAATTTATCTCCCCTCCAATCCATCCCCTTCTGATTCATCTCCCCCCCCCCCTAATTCATCTCCCCTCTACTTCATTTCCGTTCTCATTCATCTACCCTCTAATTCATCTCCCTCTAATCTATCTCCCCTTCTAATTCATCTCCTTTCTAATTAATCCCTCCCCTAAGTCATCTCCCCTCTAATTCATTTCCGTTCTCATTCCTCTCCCCTCTAATTCATCTCCCCTTTAATTCATCTCCCTTCTAATTCATCACTCTTCTAATTCCTCTCTCCTCTAATTCATCTCCTCTAATCTATCTTCCCTCTAATCTATCTCCCCTCTAATTCATCTCCCCTTCCAATTCCTCTCCCTTCTAATTCCTCTCTCCTCTAATTCATCTGCCCTCTAATCCATCTTCCCTCTAATCTATCTCCCCTAATCTATCTTCCTTCTAATTCATCTCCCCTCTAATTCCTCTCCTCCCTAATTTATCTCCCCTCTAATATCTCCCCTCTAATTCCTCTCTCCTCTAATTCATCTCCCCTCTAATTCATCTCCCCTCTAATTGATTTCCCTTCTAATATATCTCCCCTCTAATTCCTCTCCCCTTTAATTCATCTCCCCTCTAATATCTCTCCCCTCTAATTCCTCTACCCTCTAATTTCTCACCCCTCTAATTAATTTCCATTCTAATTCATCTCCCCTCTAATTCATCTCCCCTCTAGTAGAATTCTACTTCCGGAAGAAGGGTTGTGGTTCTCTTTCGCCGCGAAGTCTATTTGGAGTAGCACGTGATATGTTAGCCTCTGCCCACCCAACCACAATACAAAGCGATTGGAAAATTTAAAAACTTCTCCAATAACAACAACAACAACAATAACAACAAGAAATACCAAAATCGGTGGATGACACTATCTGTCACTATATCCCCTGTAAAAGAGTCGATTTCTATTGGCTAAAAAATAAAAGAAAGAAAACCAGGTCTCTACTACTAAAAATAACCTCGCCGTAAATGGAAGATTCCATTTTATAACCCTTTAAAACTCTCGCACATAACTGACTTTGACTCGCGTTTATTTCCCTAAGATTGTTTTATTACCCCCCATACAACGGGACCGGCAGTTCTTAGAACGCACCTAATAAAAGACACTTCCAAACATTATTTACTTGGAAGACTTTTTTCGCCATTTTTTTCCTGAATAAACCCATGAAATATTGAGTTAACAAAATGGTTTTATATTTTTTTCTTTATTTTTTGTTGGTGTTGCGCTTTTTAATGTCTTTCCTACACTGTTCTCTCAAACACTACTGGCCGAGCAGTCTCCTATTGTTAAAGAGGAAGGTCTATGGGTACTTGAAAGTCGACTGATAGTGTTAGTAAAATTGAGAACACAAGACGTATTTTAACAGAGGTACTGGACAGACGTGCTTACACGTTGGTTTATTTCACGTAACAGAATGATACAAGGAATAAAGACAAAAGGGAAAACGAAATACGCGCCAATTCTTATAGCGCCAGTGGGAAGCGCGTGGTGTAATGGTTAAAGTCATGGGAAATGGACTCGTCGCCCAGAGTTCAAATCCTGGATGTGGTAATTGCATTTCATTTAGCACTAATACCCTGGGAAAGGTATGAATCCTACTTCCCTCCAGCTATGGGTAAATAGTAGGTCAGACTGGGCTCTTTAACCTTGGTTAGGCAACCGGTCTAGGAGAAGGAAAACTCTGAATTCAAACCTGTTGAACTCCGCTTAAGAAATTGACCTTGTCTCGCATCCTGCTCATGCGCAGGGGTTGGTAAATATTTATAGCGCCAGTGGTCGTCTCATAGTAATTTTTACCATGTTGTTATGCAACGCGACATAGGCAGTAGCCTCATATGCTGAAGGAACTATTTTAGTTGGTTAAAACTCATCATGCCTTTGCTATTCGTGTAGGCATGGGCGGCCACAAATAGATTATCAGTCATATGGAGGTCCGATCTCCCTGGCAAGCTGAAGCGAGAGTTCTTCCAGGCTGTGGTTGTGTCGGTGCTGCTGTATGGCTGCACCACCTGCACCCTGACAAAGCGTCTTGAGAATAAGCTAGATGGGAGCTGCACAAGAATGCTGCGTGCAGTCTTGAATAAGTCGTGGAAACAGCACCCCACAAGGAAACAGCTGTACGGTCACCTGCCCTCCATCTCACAAACTATCCGAGTGAGACGGACAAGGCATGCAGGACACTGCTGGAGAAGCAGGGATGAACTCATAAGCGACGTTCTCCTGTGGAAGCCAACACATGGACATGCAAGTGTGGGGCGCCCAGCAAGGACATACATTGACCAGTTATGTGAAGATGCTGGATGCTCTGCAGAGGAGCTTCCAGGTGTAATGAATGATAGGGAGGGCTGGCGAAAGATTGTCATGGATGCCCGTGCTACATGCGCGACATGATGATGATGAAAACTCATCAGCTATTGTCAGCGATGAGAGCATTTAAACTTAAATTTGGAAGGAGAAAATTTGGATTCATTTCTCTTCCAAGGTTATTAGCGCTTTGCTAAATGTGAAATGCAAACAGCCTCGTCCGTATTGAACTCAGGTCCACGAGTCTATATTCTACGACGATAGCCATTACACCAATCACTACTCTGAGCGGAAGACTGGAAGCAAGGCAAAGGACCTGCCGGAACTGTGATCGGTAGAAACAATTTTTGTGGCCATCCTTTAGGCTTCAAGCAGGGCTCGACATTAACGCCGTCCCATCGTCCCGGGGACGATAAAAATTACATCCGGGACGACAATACGTCATCCGGGACCGTTTGCCGGGGACGGTAAAATTTTTCCTAAAAGTTGGTACTACATTCTAATATTGGCCGCCCAGTGATTGCCCGAATACTGACCTTAAAATGAGACTACAGCACCGCAGGTCTATTCTCAAAGCCATGTAATGAATAATGGTGGAGAGAGATAGTTTAAAAGGACTGAATTATGTACTACTAACCCTACTCAGGGTAACTTAAAGTAAAAAATTTTTTTTAGCTCAAAACACACTAGGAAATGAATTTTTTGTCCAAATATCCAGAATTATCACTGCTTCAGCTTTTCTTAATGTTTTACATGTTGTTATGCTACTGGTGACTGACAAGTATAGATGATGCTAATGAATTAAACAAAAATATTTTGATTTCGGGACGGTCCAAACCACATTGGAACGGTCCAAACCCCATTCTGGACGGTTGATAATTTTTGTTCGGGACGGTCATGAAAAAAGTTAGTGCCGGGGCCTGGCTTCAAGCAAGAGCACTATCGAGGGAGTTCCTTTGTGTTAAGCAGAGCGCGATCCTTAGTGAATAATTCTTTGGTTAGTATTATCTCCGTTATTCGGACTATTGTCCTCATCTTCATTGTTACCTGTACAACGTTTCGGCCGATATGCCCTCCGGCCTTCTTCAGGTATTTCTTGTCGGACTCTGGAACCTTCTCGGACTCGGGAACCTTCTTTTCGGACCCGGGAACCTTCTTTTTGGACTCGGGAACCTTCTTTTCGAACTCGGGAACTTTCTTGTCGTAGTCGGGAACCTTTTTGTCGTAATCGGGAGCCATCACGGAACTTTGAACTTAACCCTTTATTCCGTCCACGTGGTATCCTGTTCTCATTCCGCTAACCATAGCTGGGGTAGGAGTTGTGTTTATTATTTTTCTATGTTACTGCCGCCGCTCAGGATTGGACTTGGAATCCAGAGATAACTGTCATTTAGAACTTAACCTAACAATAAAGATGAGGACAATAACGCAGATAATACTAATCATCAGGTAATTATTAAAGAAGGGGCGAATAGTGAAAGGGAGAGAAGGGTTCGCGATTCTGCTAGATTGTCACGGCTATAATAAATGTTTGTTGACAACAGTTGTTCGAGTTTGTTTTAATCAGCACAGGTTACCTCGGATCTTAACTTAAGGATCGTTTTCACACACGAAGAAACGAGCCCATACATAAGAACGAAGAAGTTGGAAGCGCGTGGTGTAATGGTTAAAGTCTTGGGAAATGGACTCGTCGCCCCGAGTTCAAACCCTGAATGTGGTAATTGCATTTCACTTTAAGCGCTAATACCCTTGGGAAAGGTATGAATCCTATTCCCTCCAGCTATGGATAAATAGTAGGACAGACTGGGCTCTTTAACCTTGGTTAGGCAACCGGTCTAGGAGAAGGAAAACTCTGAATTCAAACCTGTTGAACTCCGCTTAAGAAATTGACCTAGTGTCACATCCTGCTCGTGCGGATGGGCTGGTAAATATATATATATAATATAAGAACGAAGACCCAACACGTTACAACGGATATACTATACAAGATGAGTATGCAACAATTTAAGTTTAATTGTTCTCGGAACTAGCAACAGATGTCTGCTTGGTCAGTAATATTTGAGAGAACAGTGTAGAAAAGATTATAAAAAAGCACAACAAAATAAGAGAAAAATAAAACCATTTTGTCAACTCAATATTTTATGATTTTATTTAGGAAACAAATGTCGAAAGAAAGTTCCAAGTGAATAATGTTTGGAAGTGTCTTTTAATAGGCGAGCTCTAAGAACTGCTGGTACCGTTGTATGGGAGTTATAAAACAATCCTGACGAAATAAAACCAAGTCCGAGCCAGCGATGTTATTGAGGTTTAAAACGTTGTAAAAATAAATCTTTTATTTACGACGAGGTTATTTTTTTGGGTGGACACCTGATTTTTCATTTCACGCCAAATCGTCGCTTTTACAGAGGATCTACTAACATCTCGTATCTTCGTCACCTAAAAAGAACTATCCGTGGCGTAGCGGTTAACGTGCTGAGCTGCAATATCGTATTAAGCATTAGTATTATCTGCGTTATTCGGACTATTGTCCCCATCTTCATTGTTATCTGTACAACGTTTCGGCCGATATGCCCTCCGGCCTTCTTCACGAAATGTTGTACAGATAACAATTAAGATGAGGACAATAGTCCGAATAACGCAGATAGTACTAATCATCAACCTCATCTCAAACATTCAGAGAAATCGTATTAAGATTGTTCGAATTCCATTTGTGCTATTTCGTCTACTCTCGGACTATAACCCTTTCTACGGACTCTGTCATACGTCAACCAACGTTTAAGCAATACCACTACTGTTCTTCTTCAAGGATGGCTTTGGCATTGAATAACCCATGAAGGCTGATACGCCATTAAACAAAGAAACCATACCAAACATATATCTGTTTCACGGTTTTAAATCAAAAGTTCCTAACTAATCTTATACATGAATAAGCAAGGAGACATCTTTAAAATCATATGTTCCCTACTAACCTTATATATGAATTAGCAAGGAGACATTCTTTTTTAAAATCAAATGTTCCCTACTAATCTTATACATGAATTAGCAAGGAGACATCTTTAAAATCAAATGTTACCTACTAATCTTATATATGAATTAGAAAGGAGACATTCTTTTTTTAAATCAAAAGTTCCTAACTAATCTTATACAAGAATTAGCAAGGAGACATCTTCTTTAAAATCAAATGTTCCCTACTAACCTTATATATGAATTAGCAAGGAGACAATTTTCAAATCAAATGTTCCCTACTAACCTTATACAAGAATTAGCAAGAAGACTAGCTTGTTAACCATTACATGGCGATGGGATGCCCTTTTTACCCAACCCGTTCGTCATGGGTAGGATGAGACACAAAGTCACAAGTATGGGGTATCCAACAAGGATCGAACTTGCTATTCAGTAGTAATGGATCTTTGAAGCTAGCTTTCCAGATATTAAACCACGATGTGACGCCCATTATTTACACAAATATATAAAAAATAAAATAATGCTTTATTCGTGTGTTGATAAAAAGATATGATAGGTTTAGATTACATACTAAAATGAAATTTGGAGGTTGGATTATTGTTTTGCAGCATATTGAACCCATTTCGGGTCATTTAAGGCCGAATCGATTCCTTTTTGATAATCAAAGACTCATGTTTACAATAGCTGCTGTTGTTTAATTTTCATCCAGTTAAGTATTGAACGGGCTGCTTAACTTCGGTGATCTAACGGGAACCGTTGCTTTCTGCGTGATTGATTGGGGGGGGGGGGCTTTTGTGGATCATATTGGCACGTTGATTGCATACCAGATGTAGGACACTTGTTTTATATTATCATTTTTCGATTTAATAGAAAAGCTGCTTTTTTTTTTAAATAATCAATGCTTCACTATTATCGTCTTTTCATTCGAGTAGCTAAATAATTTATTCAAATAAAATCCCGCTCAAATTCTGGGGAAATGGTCAAAACATTTCAAGACAACGGACTGACATAACGTGATTATCTCATAAAAATTGTAGAATGAGAAAATTGCGAAACAGTTCCAAGTCCTTTCATAATTAATGTCCGAAATTGGAGACAGGAAAATACATGATTTGTTAAAAAGATTGTGACAACCTGATTGCCGGAGAAAAATTTTGGACCGGCACAGGCAGCCAGCCACACTGGGACTGGGAACGGGACCGAACTCTGTACAAGTCAAGGGACTGCGGCCAGTCTCTCCCAAAATTGGAGACAGAAAAATACACGATTAGTTAAAAATATTGTGACAATATGACGACTGGAAGAAAATTTAGGGCCCACTGAGGCCAATCTCTTTCAGATTATTTTGGTTAAATCGAACTTAATGGACCTAAATTCCACCATCGTATGTTACCCCACCGAAAGAAAAAAAATAACAAAAATCCGGGAATAAACCGAATTTTATGAAATTTCAAGTGTTGATATATTAATGAATAAAAGATATAATGCACCAGTTATTTTAATTTAAAATTTTCATATTTTGTCAGGTCAGTTAACATTGAACCACATATCTTTGAGACGTAACACAGATTTTTAAATATACGTGGTTCAATGTTAACTGACCTAAAAAAATGTTTAAAAAAATAAAATAAATAGTGCATTATATATTTTATTCATTGATATATATACACTGACAATTTAATTAAATTTGGTGATTTTTGCTCTTTTTTTCCCCGGCGGTGACATACAATGGTGGAATTTAGGACCATTAAGTTCGATTTAATATTTACATTTTTTCAGGTCAATTAACATTGAACCACGTATCTTTGAGGCGTAACACAGATTCTTAAACATACGTGGTTTAAAGTTAACTGACCTGAAAAATGTAAAAGTTTTTAGATAAAATAACTTGTGCATTATATCTTTTATTTATTAATACTAGCAAATATATGCACCCTCCGGGTGCAAGTATTTTAGTTAAATTTAGATAAAATATATCATATTAAATTAGAAAGGCTAATGAAACTGAATAAGTATGTAGATAAAAAGATTTGGAACAGAGGGGGTATGATTGAAAAATAGAACAACTTTGAAAGTAACCCTTCCATCATTTTCCATTACTCCCCTCTTTCATGGGTAAATTTTCCTAAGTTAACTATCTAGTTAAAATAGGAAGTAAAGAATAATATTAGTTATTTCTTCTTGTTAATGGATTTCTTTTAAGATTTGTCCCCGAGATTTTTGCTCACATTCAAAAAGATAAGACCAAAAAATTAGAAATCAATAATACTAAGCATATATTTATTAAAATCAATTTTTAAGATCAATATGCAAATTATCCTTCCCATTCACACTGTAATCCGCTATTTTGTTGTATATATAAATACAATTGCATGTTATTAGTACGTAGATATGGTCAACAGTGTAAGTAATGTAGAACAATTTTATTAATAATTGAGGTTTAAATAAAAATAAAATCATGGAAAATATGATGTAAATAACGAAAGGAATTGTGACTTGTATAGTAATATAGTTTCGGTTACAGACAGAAAAACACACAATCTCCATTATAATAAGATATCAACACTGAAAATGTCATTAAATTCCTTTAATTACCTGATTTTTGATGTTTTTTCTTACGGCGGGGTGACATACAATGGTGGAATTTAGGTCCATTAAGTTTGATTTAACCCTTTTTTTTTATTTTTGGAGAGTCTAATATCACAAGAGTTTAAGCGGCTCTTATCATAATTCCTGACAACGCTGTAATTAACACCAACCCACAAACCCGCCTCCATTACACGCACGCTTACTCATTTATTAACTAATCGTGATATTAATCTAGCCTAATCTTTTTTTAATATATTCCAAATTAACATTGTTAAGCATTGTTGTAATTAGGTGAGTGATTCGTAGAAAGTATATACGCCCTTGTGCTTAAATGGTTAAAAGTAGACTGAAAAAAGAAAGGCTTATCATTGGGTCATATTGGAAGTATGTATTTACCTAACCCCTTCGCACGAGCAGGATGCGACACAAGGTCAATTTCTTAAGCGGAGTTTAACAGGTTTGAATTGAGAGTTTTCCTTCTCCTAGACTGGTTACCTAACCAAGGTTAAAGAGTGTTACAATCTTTTGGGCCATTCTGTGGGCCTTTAGCCAGAGCGCTTGTCCAGTGGAATTGCATCCTTAGTAACCCCTTAGTAAAACAGTCCTGAGTATTGGTAATCGTCTGGTAATCCTGAGTATTTTACGTCCCTCCTCAATGAGTGTAATTAGAATTATGGCCAGTGTGGGGGTTAAGTAGTGTGTCAGCCACGCAGTATGGCTAGTGATTGGCCGGAGGAATAAACCACGTCGCCTTGGCTAGTCTATACATACAGGTGGGAAATTGGAGCACGCCTTTATACAAAATATTCCATAAAAGAGCAAAGTCTGCCCTATTATTTATCCATAGCTAGAAGGGGAAGAGTTGGATTCATACCTTTCCCAAGAGTATTAACGCTATGTGAAATGCAAATAACCTCGTCCAGGAATTGAACTCGTCTCGTCGTGTCCATTTTGTACGACGGTAACCATTATACCACAGGCGTTCATTTATTTACTAAGCTTAGCTTAGATGTGGTACATGGCCAGAAGTATGGGGCACCCAGTGAGAATCAAACTCACTAACAATGGTCTGCAAACCTAACTTGCAACTCCCCCAATGGGACCACCTGTTGGCCGTGGGTGGCGACCCGTGATGCTTAAGGATGGAACCCAGGTGGATAAGCAGTTCATGACTTGCAATACTCCACTTTGGCCCTATAAGGATGGCGCAAAATTATTGGATACTTTGGATACACAAAACTCCGACGAAGGTTAACAGACAAAACATTTAATATACATAGCACATGGATAACAGTAGATACAACGTACATAGTGAAAGAGTACATATATAAAGGGGTACACAAATAAAGATAAAGACACATTCATGAATGATACAGATATACATATATGAGTACGACATGAGACTAGGAATAGTCCATGCTGTGAAGACTTACAGTAATGTAAGGGGGCGGAGCCCCAACGAGAGGGGTTAGATAAAATCTACCCCATGTGGCTCGTAGTTGCTGAAACAGGAAAAAACGGCCGAAAGGTTTTGAACCCGGCGCTTAAATACTATAGCGCCCTAGCGGGCCCCAGCAAACTAAAAGGAGCAGACAACTCCACCAGGCGAATACAAACTAACGCTACAGCCCTATCTTGGGCTAGACGGACGGTGGGAGAGGCCCCCTCCGATCAATCGGCTGGTCACGTCAAGCCCTAGCACCTATATGATTTTCCCAAACCTATTGCCCTCATGGCAAGCCCCAACCCCTTTTTTATCATATGGGTGCTAGAAGGCGGTTACTGAGGGTCTACATATCCTGGGAATGACGTTAAACCCTATCTGATGGTGAGGTTCCAGTTCTGGAGGTTTGGGAATGTGGAGCACCCCTTCATCACTATTGCTCCCTGGTCCACTCTGACCCGGAGTGGTAGTACCTGTTAGGGTCCCATCTATTGGTTAAATAGAAAAACATGAGTTGATAAACAAAATTGTATTATCCATTAAGAATTGATTTATTTCAAAACTTTATCGGCATTAAATGACCCACTGAGGTTGATATGCCGTAAAACAAAACAAACCAAACGTAACTTGCAAACAATTACCCCTCGTGAGTTGCCATGTTGGGAGTTGCGGTCCCGGTAAGGTTGGGTTTGGCTTGTTGTAATTCACACGGTTATAATGTTATCAATTATTTCAATCTATTTTTACATCGCCCTGGGGGCGTTTTTTATTTTGCTAGTATTTACTAATGTTTATTAGTAGATAATGATTTGTACACAGTTGTATAGTTTCAAGTATTTCTAAATTATACAAATAATTATGGAGGCGCGTCGTCTAATGGTTAGAGTTGAAGGAAATGTACTCGTCGACCCGAGTTCAATTTCTGTACGAAGCTGTTTGCATTTCACATGGCGCTAATACCCTTGCGAAAGGTATGAATCCAATTCTCCCTCCATATATGGGGAAATAGCAGGGCAGATTGGGCTCTTTAACCTTGGCCAGGTAACCAGTTTAGGAGAAGGAAAATTGAATTCAAAGCTGTTAAACTTAAGAAATTGACCTTTGTCTTACTCGTACAGAGGGGTTGGTAATTATATTTACAACTAATTATATGATATAGTCCTTATTTCCATTTAGTAATAGTCACATGTTCGCGCACAGTTATATAGTATCAAGTATCTAATAATAAACATTAGTAAATACTAGCAAAATATAAAACAGCCCCGGCGATGTAAAAATAGATTTTTTAAACATATTGCCTGAGGGGTGGGAATAAAAAATTCAATGTCAGCGAGTTTGTACCCTAAGTAAGTAAAATCATCAAATTCATTAAAGGATTAAAAAAAAACAATTTGAAATGTAAGCTTTAAATATGTATTAAAATAAAACAAACTATATATAGATATATAATACCAGTCATGTATTTATTAAAACTTGTTTTAAAAAACAATGAGGATTGTCTAATGTTGCATGTTCAAATTTTGAGTGTATTTATTCTATGTTTTGACGATTTTGAGTAATGTGACGTAAGCAGTGACGTAGTTTTTGGTACAGACAAAAACCGGAAGCGAATCTCCATTATTAATAGAATTAATGCATAAAGTGACTAATAATAATCCTTAATAAACAATTATTGTTTCAAGTAATAATAACCCTTAGTTTGGTCTGGTTTATTAGATTTTATGGCATGTCAACCCTTCTTGGATTACTTCATATCGAAAACATTTTGTTTTTATATTCATGCTTGGTGGGTATTCAATTTAAAAAAATCTCAATTGTTTTTTACAGATCTTTTCAAAACTCACCTTTTTCTATTTAACGCATATAGGGCCCTAACACTCTTAGGACCTCTCTATGCGTTAGTAACAGGTACCTCTACTCCCGGTCAGAATGGGCATACGAGTAATGGCGATAAAGGGTTATTCCGCTCTCCTCACAGCTCCAGAATTGGAACTTCACCACTTGATACAGTTTAACGGCTTACCCAGGAAACTAAGACCCTCATCCAACGCCTTCTAGCACCCATATGATAAAAAAAAGTTTTGGGTCTGCATATAAGCGCAACAGAGTTAGAATAAACCTATATATGTGATAGGGCTTGACGTGACCAAGCGATTGATCGGAGGGGGCCATTCCGACCGCTGGTCTATCCTAAGTAAAGGCCAAATTTGCATATCAGCCAACAGAATTCCATCCTTAAGTATCACGGGCCGCGACCCATGCCTAAGAGGTGTTTCTATTGTAACTCCTGAAGAAGATCTGAAACAAGTGTCGCTAATGTATAATAATTATGATAAAAAAAAACACATAATCCATCTTCTCCAATATCTTCATATATATTAATTATATTAATTTAATATTTCAAAAGAGTCCAGTAAAAATGAAAAAGATTTTCCATTGAGGATTTCTCTTAAAAAAATATTTTTTTTAACATGAAAGAAATCTTTTGGAAAATATTTTTTCATTAATTTTTTCATTAATTTTTTCATTATCTTTTCCATTAATTTTTTCATCTTTTCATTAATTCTTAACTATATATATATATATATATATATATATATATATATATATATATATATGTGTGTGTGTGTGTGTGTGTGTGTGTGTGTTATATATATATATATATATATTATATATATATATATATATAAATTTTTACTTGAAGGCACTTACAACGCATGTATCGCATAAAATTCGATACTTTTTCTTATAGAATATATATATATATATATATATATATATATATATATATATATATATATATATATGCGTGTGTGCGTGTTGTAGATTATGAACTATTTACCCGTCTAATGAAATTGGAGACATTAATTGTAAAACTGACTTTTGCATAGAATAACCAAACGACGATTGACATATTTATTAAAACCAACCAACCAACCTATCAACTATCCTCACATGCTGAAGTATTTAAGGAAAGCCAGTAATTATTTATAAATACTCAACGTCACTCAAACTAATGTATTATTAACGAGATAAAAAAATAAGAAAGAAAGAAAGAAAGAATAAAAGAAGGGAAGGAAAAGTCAATTTGATAAAGATCTTCATGATGATGATGATGATGATGATTAGGAGTAGGAGTAGGAGGAGATATTAATAGTGATATCACGATTAAGTTAATGATGATGATGATGATGAGGAGGAGGAGGAGGAGCAGGAGAGTAGGAGGAGGGAGATATTAGTATTGATATCACGATTAAGTTAATGATGATGATGAGGAGGAGGAGCGGGAGGAGTAGGAGGAGGGAGATATTAATATCACGATTAAGTTAATGATAATGATATTGATGATGATGATGAGAATCAAACCAAGAAATGATTTATACAAGGTGTGTCAAAAAAGTATCGAGATTTTTTTTGTACTTTTTGACACATCTTGTATTCTGAAAAACAAAAACAAACGTTCCATTTATTCTTCATTTCTATCTTGGTAAATATAGCTTTAAACCCCGCACTTTTATGACACACCCTGTATTCTGAACAGAATTAAGGTTCCATTCATTGTTCATTTCTATCTTGGTAAATACAACTTTAAACTTGGAACTTTTTGACACACCTTGTATTCTAAAAAATAACGTTCCGTTTATTCTTCATTTCTATCTTGTTAAATATAGCTTTAAACTTAGTACTTTTTGACACACCTTGAATTCTGAAAAAAAATAATGAATGGAACTTTTATTTCAGAATACAAGGTGTGTCAAAAAGTACTTTTTCGACACACCTTGTATATCTTCATATACTCATCTTCAATTATTTTACCAAACAATCAACCAACCTACTTTCGAATCTGTAATGCAGCTACACCCTCTTAAAGATTAAAAACACTTTTTTTCTTTTTACAGTAACGTGTTTAATCACTTTAGGTACTCGGGTAGTTCAGCCAGTCAGTGGGGGTTCGGGTACCTTCCAGTAAATGATCAACCATCTATGGTAAAATATAATAATTATGTAATCTCACCATTGGTTATTACTTAGGCAAGGGGCGTCCCCGTAGCGTTGTGGCTAACGTACTGGACAGCAACATCATAGTAAACGAGTTCAAACTGCAGTCGCGCAACTAGGTTAGATTTCGAACTAATAGCCTTATGAAAGGTATGAACGATTTCATCCCCCGTGATGGGTTAAATAGTAAGGGCCGGGTTAGCTCAGTCGGTAGAGCGTTCGGCTAGAAACCACAAGGTTCCTAGTTCGATATCCGCCCTCGCCAACTCAGCGTATGAGTAGCACAGGGATCTGTGCGGTAAAGTAAGGAGCTGATGGTAGGTGTGGCGCTTCACCTCAGACGCTAAAATAAATATAGATAGATGTTATTTTCATTCTAACCTTCTAAAATCCAACACTAAAATAATCAAATAATAAAATAAATAAAAATATAATTATATTTATAAAAAAAATAAATAAATATATAAATAAATAAAAATAATAATAATAATAATAATAATAATAAATTAAAAAAATAAATAAATATTTAGGATGAATAAATATAAAAAAAATAAATAAATAAATAAAAATAATAATAATAATAATAATAATAATAAATAAATAAATAAAAAATGTAAATAGGCAAATAAGTAAATAAGATAAATGTAATATTAACAACAAAACAAAATAGAACCAGGCAGGCTAGTGAAAAGGGGATAGACTCCCTTGCTGTATGGCTTGATACCGACATTAGGCCGCCCCGACGACTTTACTTTTTTACTGTTGTTCTAAAAGGATTGATTAGTCTGTCACACCGGGCCTTAGGTTCTTTACCGTACCTGCTGTAACTAAGTGATCCTCCAACTAATTCCTGAACACGGTGAAAGTTAAGCAGCGATGAGCCTGTTCAGTAAATATTAGCGACATCTTAGAAGTGTATTTGAAGTTACTCGGTAATTTACAACATGCGTTTGCATATTAATTTATAATTATTTATTGTGAAGTGATAGCTGAACTTTTAAAAGGTAAGCTTAAATATTAATGCAATACTTAAAAGTAGCGATTACTTTTGTATTCTTCTGTAGTTTACTGCTGCCTATCGCATAGATATTTATACTGACACGCCAATGAAAAAATGTTTAATATGCAACTTTGACAAATTAGATATTTGTTTTGATGAAAACTGTTTATTGTTTGAAAAATATTAAAATAAAGTTTTAGAATAAAGCCTATTAAACTGTACTATATTACCAGGCGAATCCGGATCCACAATCCTAAAATTTTGGATTTCCAGGTTTTAATTACTCTGACTCTTTTCGGCGTTTTGTTAAATCCAGTAAGAGTCACCCATGACGTAGAAATATTTGTTTGTGCGGAGTGTAAGCAGCTACGTACATAAAATTGTCTTCAAATTAAGTGGTAGCAGGGAAATTATCGCTGAAGTTTCAACTTAGAATTATTAGAATATTGTTAAAATACAGTTAGAAAAATTAAAACGAGTTTTAATTCAGTTATATATGTATATAGGTGTATATATTGCGTTGAGTCATTCGTACCTCAATCTATGATAATTGTAAATAAATTCTAATGCAATACTTTAATGTGGCGATTAATTTTGAATTCTGTAGTTTTTTGCTGCCTATCCTATAACTATTTATACTGACACCCCTATGAAAAAATGTTGTTTATAATGCAGTTTTGTAAAAGTATATCATTGTTTTGATGAAAATTGTCTATTGTTTGAAAAATATTGTTAAAATAAAGTTAAAAATAAAATCTATTAAACTATACTAAATTGCCAGACGAATCCGGACACACAAGCCTAAAATTTTGCATTTCCAGGTTTTAATTACTGCGACTGTTTTCAGCGTTTTGTTAGACCATTAAACCACGCCTCCAACCTAAAATCGAATTTTTAATCTAATTTAAATTCTCACTATCGTTTTCAAAATTTGAATTAAAATATAAAATTTAAAATTTTGCTTCGGGAGATTGAGAATAATTTCAGCAATTTGAATCGTACATACCCCAGCTTGTAGAAAATAGAAATAAAAAAACCCAAAAAACTAAGAAATAGTGAGAGATTTCCAGGTATTAATTACTGTGACTGTTTTTTGGTGTTTTGAGTGAAAGTCACCCATGAAGTAGAAATAATTGTTTGTATGAAGAACAAGAGGATACGTATATCAAATTGTCTTCAAATTAAGTGATGACAGGGGAATTATCGCTGAAGATTTAAAAGATAAGCTTAAATATTAATACAATACTTAAATGCAGCTATCATTGTTGCATAGCGCCTTCTTTACCGGCACTAAATCGATATAATGTTGTTAACCCTTTTCTTACTTCTTACTTCTAGTCGTCTTCTCTTCTGGCCGGCTTTGGTTCTATCTTCTAACATCTTGCGTCTGGAGTTGTCGTGGGGACTTCGGTCTGGTTTTCTGTTAGGGATTTCTCTTTATCAGAAGCCCTGTGTCATTGTTAGTTTTTAGGTAATAAACACAAGACTTCGATTTACGTTGATGTTACTTTATTTCCAAATCCCCAACCCAGACACCTGCGCAGTTGAGGGACCGCGTGTATAACACGACTTACCCTTTCGATCTCGCTGCTACCTTCTAACTGACTCAAACTTACTATATCATTAAACCGGAAGACAGGGTTTTCTATGCATTCCGGTTCTCACGATTTATCCCCGGAAGGCAAAGTGAGAGTGAGGTCAAGCGTTGTCCTCATCCTTCAAGGCCGTGGGCTGCACTAATCGCCATTATGTTTTCTACACTATTGCCATAAATATTAGGTTACTAATAATTATGTAACATCATCTTTGTGTTCTTCTGTAGTTTATTGTGTAGTGACACCAAATGGAAAAACTGAAAATGTTTATTATGCAGTTTTGCAATAAAATGCAAATAGACAAATTATATCATTGTTTTGATGAAAACTGTTAATTGTTTTAAAATATTGTTTGGTTTGTTTGGTTTGTTTGGTTTGTTTTGTTTTACGGCATATCAACCTCAGTGGGTCATTTAATGCCGATAAAGTTTTGCAAAAAATCAATTCTTAATGGATAATACAATTTTTTAATAAATACATTTTTCTATTTAACCCATAGATGGGACCCTAACCGGTACTACCACTTCGGGTCAGAGTGGACCAGGGAGCAATGGTGATGAAGGGGTGCTCCACATTCCCCAAACCTCCAAAACTGGAACCTCACCATCAGATAGAGTTTAATGTCATTCACAGGACATATAGACCCACAGCCACCGCCTTCTAGCTCCCATATGATAAAAAGGGGTTGGGGCTTGCCATAATGCCAATAGGGTTGAGGAAATCGTATAGGTGCTAGGGTTTGACGTGACCAGCTGATTGATAGGAGGGGGCCTCTCCGGCCGCCCGTCTAGCCCAAGATAGGGCCAAAGTGGAGTATTGCAAGTCATGAACTGCTCATCCACCTGGGTTCTATCCTTAAGCATCACGGGTCGCCACTCACGGTCAACAGGTGGACCCATTGGGGGAGTCTTACCGCTCTGCAGAGGTGCAGTCGGTGCATTCTATCTGTTGTGATGTTAATCCAACAGTAAAAAAGAAGTCACGTCGAGGTAGGGTAAAATAAGACAAGTGTATTTACAATAATGGTACAGGAACGGCTAGCTTGCCGTTAAACGGTAACAGTACAACCTTTTCACTCGGTGTCTCACTATTTATAGTGAGAACCGGTGTATATTCTCCACTGTAGGAACGGCCGGTACAACACTATCGCCCCAGCCGACAGAGTGGAAAAATATTGTTAAAAAAGTTTAAACTGATAAAATCTATTAAAACTTTACTACAGATGACAGACAAATCGTACAGAATATAGGATGTTTTTCAGGTTACCGACATCCAAATAACTGTCCCAACATTATTGCCCTTATGGCAAACTGCAACCCTTTTTATCATATATTTCCTAGAAAGTGATAGCTGTGGATCTTCATGTCCTGGGAATGTCGTTAACCTCTATCTGCTGGTGAGGTTCCAGTTCTGGATGTCTGGGGAATGTAGAGCACGCATTTATCACCATTTCCCAAATACATTCTGATTCGGAGTGGTAGTACCTGTTACGGTCCCATCTATGGGTTAAATAAAAGAAATGTTTTTAAAACAAATTCACTATCCATCAAGTATGAATAAAACCAAAACGGCTTCGTCATTAAATATATATTTATCAACTAGCACGAGCAGGATACGACACATGGTCAATTTCTTAAGCGGAGTTTGAATTCAGAGTTTTTCTTCTCCTAGATTGGTTAAAGAACCCAGTCTGCCCTGCTATTTACCCATAGCTGGAGGGAGAGTAGGATTCATACCTTTCCCAAGGGTATTAGCGCTAAGTTAAATGCAATTACCACGTCCATGATTTGAACTCGGGGCGACGAGTCCATTTCCCATGACTTTAACATTACACCACGCACTTCCTACATTAAATAACCCAATGGGTGACATGTCATAAAAACCCAACCAACCAGCCAACCAACCAACCAATTTGATCGGTTTGGGGATTAATTGAAATAAATACTAATGCAATATTTAAATACAGCGCTAAATTTTGAGTTCTTCAATAGATTATCTTTGCATTCGCATAATTCTTTGTAGGGAGACTCAAATAAAAAGCAAAAATGTTTATCCTGCAACTTTGAAATTCGTTCCAAATTCTTTTATTGTATGGTGGCACCGAATGAAAAAAACTGAAAATCTTGATATCATACAGTTTTGTAATAGATGCAAATAGACAAATTATTCATTATTTTGATCATCAGCATCATGTCGCGCATGTAACACGGGTATCCATGATAATCTTTCGCCAACCTTCCCTATCATTCATTACAACTGGAAGCTCCTCTTCGGAGCAGCCAGCATCTTCACATAACTCGTCAATGTAGGTCCTTGCTGGGCGCCCAACACTTGCATGCCCATGTGTTGGCTTCCACAGGAGAACGTCGCTTATGAGTTCATCCTTGCTTCTCCAGCAGTGTCCTGCATGCCTTGTCCGTCTCACTCGGATAGTTTGTGAGATAGGGGGCAGGTGACCGTGCAGCTGTTTCCTTGTGGGGTGCTGTTTCCACGACTTATTCAAGACTGCACACAGCATTCTTGTGCAGCTCCCATCTAGCTTTTTTTATTATTATTTTGATAAAAACTGTTAATAAAATATAGTTATAAAAATTGTTAATTGTTTAAAATATAGTTATAAAAAATGTTAAACTGATAAAACTGTTCTCAATTTTGAGATCCTCTGTAGTTTATGTTTTTGCCTCATGCATAGTCTTTATACTGACACTGAAATAAAAACCAAAAATCTTGTTTAACATGTAGCTTTGTCATAAGTTTTAAATTGACAAATTATATAATTACGTTCAAGAAATCTGTTTATTGTTTGAAAAATATTGTTAAAATAAAGTTAAAAATAAAATCTATTGAAACTGTACTACGATGCCAGATGAAGAAATTTTACAGAATTTACGATGTTCTCCAACTAAAACGGTCTGGGGATTAATTTGTTTTTTATTATCTCTACACGAATTGAACTTGTGTGTCAAGATTGCGTCGAGGGAGACATTCACTGCATATCACAAACACGTAATGACAAGTTTCACGGGTTTTACATAAACGATACATCGGTCTACAGTCGATATATTTGCTTCCGCGGCACCAGAGACGACACCGGAACGCTTCTAGAAGGCGTCGTTCGTCTGACGGAACCAGAGGTGATAGTGGGTTGACTTTCATAATGCAGTAACATGAAAAAAAATGGCGGGGATTTTCGCGATGCTATCTTGCAGTATCCGCTCTAAGATGGATGTCAGTTACGGATTGTTGCCTCATCTTTATTGTGGTATGTATAAACGCAACGGAGAAACCTAGGAAATTGACTCGTCGACCCGAGTTCAAATACTGGGCAAGACTGTTTACATCTCACATTACGCTAATACCCTTGGGAAAGGTATGCACCCAACTACGGGTAAATAGTAGGGCATATTTGGCTCTTTAACGTTAGTTAGATAGCCAGTGGAGGTGCGTGGCACAATGATTAGAGTCGTGGAAATGGATTCGTCGACCCGAGTTCAAATCCTAGACCAGGCTGATTGCATTTCACATTGCGCTAATACTCTTGACAAAGATATGCATCCAACTATGGGTAAATAGTAAGGCAGACTGGGCTCTTTACACTTGGCTAGGTAACCAGTTTAAGGGCAAGAAATCTCTGAATTCAAACTTGTTGAACTCCACATGAGAAATTGATCTTGTGTCACATCCTCCTCGTGGGGGAATGGGATATATATATATATATATATATATATATATATATATATATATATATATATATACAAAGACATAGAATTTTTGCATTATAGTATATTTCAGGAAGTTTGGACAAAGTGTCTAACTCTCCCAAATCATCAGATACGAAGGGAGAGTTAGACACTTTCTCTAAGCTTCCTGAAATAGACTATAATGCAAAATCTCTAAGTCTTTTGTTATATTTTTATTATTAAATTTGCTCTGTGACTCTAACAATAAGAGTACACATTGAGCTCTGCAAACTACGACAGGTTAAAAAAAAATTCTTCGTCGTATATAAGATTTCTTCTCCGGACTTTTGGACTATATATATATATATATATATATATATATATATATTATATGTTTGTGGAGAAAAGTAGACAAACACGGGATGTTATGGAAACTGGTGTTTATTGTCGACGATGCAACGTTTCGGCCATTTTGACCATCATCAGGACCAAAAGCCTAGTTCTTGCTTCAATGAAGGCCATTTTCAGAATGGTGAAAAGCAGTAGGTTGTCAATAGGGGCAGGGGTAGCTGGGGGGATGGGTAGTCTACTTTTCTTCACATATTGTCGGATTAACCTCCTCACATTTCTCACATATATATATATATATATGCGTGTGTGTGTGTTGTGGGGTGGGGTTGTGTGTGTGTGTTGAGTGTTATTTTTCGAAAGCCAGGTATGTGAATCATGTAAAACCTCTAGCAGCATGACCTAATAATGCCAACCCCATTCCATTGGCATCAGTCTCCCAAAATTCTTTGTTTTGTTACCCATGTCAGGTTCAGTTCAAATCAAGTGATGCCATCATGAACAATTTCAGGGCTCACGATAGAAAATCAGTCCTAAATATGTCAGCAGTGTGGGAAATTAGGCATACTCGAAAACAAGTCCTCAATATATATATATATATATATATATATATTATATATGTATTTATTTGTATTTATGTATGAGTAGTGGCTTACCATTGGGTACGGGTACGATCGTTGGGAGCGCACAAGATCCAGGGGTTAAGACCGTGAAAAAACAAATACAAAGTGCTCAATACAATGTAGAGCAAACTTTATATAAGAAATGGATATAAAGTAACCTACTCGAGTTTCATCATCTGAATTCGTCAGGGTTACATCCGCTAAATTAATCGAGTTTTCGATTAATATCAGTTGATACCGTATATCTGTTGGAATGGATTTTATCGTTACAGATAGACGCTTGTTTACAAAAATTTGAAAATCTCACTGGAAATTGTTTTTGTTTATTGAACTGGAAAATGTGAATTAATTTGTGGGAATTAATTTTTCAATTGTTGCTTAATGAAGGGTAGATTACGGGGCGTGAGAGTGGTTAAATAAGTAAAATAGATTAAAATTATTTATTGGTTGGTTTGGTTTGGTTAGAAAATATGCGAAAAGGACCCAGACGTAGGCGTTATAATAATAAAGGTTTAGAGTGGTTTAATACGGTTAATCATATAAATAAAAAATAAAAGTAAAAATAAAAGTAATAATAAAAATAAGATAATAATAATAATAATAAAAATAAAAAATTTTAAAATTAAATTGAGCACTTTGTATTTGTTTTTTCACGGTCTTAACCCCTGGATTCTGTGCGCTCCCAACGATCGTACCCGTACCCATCGGTACGCCACTACTCATATATATATATATATATATATATATATATATATATATATATATATATATATCTTCTTATCATAATAGAGATTGTGTATTTGTCTGCCTGTAACCGAAACTATATCACTACTCAGGCCACAATTCCCTTAGTTATTTACATCACATTCTCCATGATTTTATTTTTATTTAAACCTCAATTACTAATAAAATAGTCTTTTATACTGTTGGACTTATTTGCATATTAATAAAATGCAATTCTATATATATATATATATATACAAAATAGCGGTTTCCAGTGTGAATGGGTAGGCTAATTTGCATATTGATATAAAAAATTTAATTTTGATAAATATGTGCTTAGTGTTATGGATTTTTAATTGTTTGTTTTTATTAATGAATATGAGCAAAAATCTCTTCAATAAATAACTGAAATCCATTAACAAGAAGAAATAACTGTAATTTTATCTTTACTTCCTATTTTAACTAAATAGTTAAATTAGGAAAATGTGTCAATGAAAGACGGGATTGATGGAAGAGTAAGTTTCAGTTGTTCTATTTTTTGATTATGCACCCTATGTTTTAAATCTTTTTATCTGCATTTTTATTTAGTTTCATTCGCCTTTCTAATTTAATATATTTTATTACACCAAATACTTGCACCCAGAGGGTGCATATATTTGTTAGTATATATATATATATATATATATATATATATATGTGTGTGTGTGTGTGTGTGTGTGTGTGTGTGTGCTTAATTGAAGTCGTAAGGCTAAACATTTGAATAGTATTCCCGCCTAATTCATTAATTATTAATTAATTAATTTTCAAAAATTAGGTACGACTTCAATTAAGCATATATTCTCCCAAAAATTGTCGGCTAAAAAAGTCATATCAAAACACATGGTCTGTTTGTTTACTTCTCATATATATATATATATATATATATATATATATATATATATATATATATTATTTCTAAACTCCGACAGTATAAAAAAAACACCCGGCTTTATAGTTTGTAATTACAAAATAAAAACTTATGACTGGAGAA
Source organism: Doryteuthis pealeii (assembly GCA_023376005.1). Lineage (NCBI taxonomy): Eukaryota > Metazoa > Mollusca > Cephalopoda > Myopsida > Loliginidae > Doryteuthis > Doryteuthis pealeii. The sequence continues at coordinate 56,194,930 of CM042174.1, forward strand.
AAATATTTTAAAAAAGAAAAGACCAAATCATTTTAACTCTTTCTTTCTTTCTTTCTTTCTTTCTTTCTAATTTAATTCATTCTTTTCTTTCTTTCTTTCTTTCTTATTTATTTCCTTCATTCTTCCTTTCTTTCTATCCTTACTTCCTTCTTTCTTTATTTATTTTTCCTTCCCCTCTTGATTTCATTGCTTCGTATTTCTTTCCTCCCTCCCTCCCTCCTTTCTTTCTCCTTCCCTTTCTTCTTTTCTTCTTTCACTCCTTTCTAAAGGAGAGGAAGGTGAAGGAAAATAAACGAAGAAAATACATTTAATAAACCTGGGCAAAAGGGAAAGAAGAAATGTAAAGAAGGGAGAAATAGAAAGTGAGGAAATTAAAGAAGGAGAGAAAGATGGTAGAATTAAGGGAAAAAAAAGACGAAACTGTCAATCACATAATAAGCGAATGCAGTAAACTTGCACAAAGAGAGTACAAGACTAGACACGGCTGGGTAGGAAAGGTGATTCACTGGGAACTGTGCAAGAAATTCAATTTTTACCATTCAACTAAAGGGTATATGGACAAGCCTGAATCTGTCCTGGAGAATGAGACACACAAAATTCACTGGGACTTTGAGGTACAGACGGATCACCTAATCCCAGCCAGGAGACCAGACCTAGTTTTGATTGACAAGAAGAGGAAGACTTGTCATCTCGTGGATTTTGCCGTCCCAGCCGATCACAGAGTGAACGTAAAAGAGAGCGGAAAGATCGACAAATACTTGGACCTTGCCAGAGAACTGAAAAGACTGTGGAACATGAGGGTGAAGGTCGTACCAATTGTAATTGGGGCCCTTGGAACAATCCCCAGGGGGTTGGAAAAGAGCCTAAATTAATGGATTATCAGAGGAAGGATCGAGATCATCCAGACTACAGCATTATTGAGATAAGCTGGAATACTCAGAAGAGTCCTGGAGACCTGAGGAGACGTGCTGTCAATCAGCCTCCAGTGAGCCACCGGCTATGGCAGGTGTGAAAAACTCGAATTGAGTGAAATAATAATAATAATAATAATAATAATAATAATAATAATAATAATAATAATAATAATAACACTTATTATTTTCACTCCTTTTGAGTTTTTCACATCAGCATTAGCTGATGGTATTTCACTGGTATCTGTTTGACCACAGCTCTGCTCAGGTCTCCAGGATTCTTCTGGGTATTCTAGCCGATTGCAGCACTGCAGTAGTCTGGGTGGTCTCAATTATCCCTCTGATTTCCAAATCCTACAGTCTTTTTTTCTAAGTTTTTTTTTTTTACAGTTCCAAGTGCACCAACTACAATTGGTATCACTTTAACCCTCATATTCCACAGCTTTTTCAATTCTCTCGCAAAGTCCAGGTATTTATACCATCTTTTCGTTTTCCCTCATCTGTGATTATTATTATTATTATTATTATTATTATTATTATTATTATTATTGTTATTGTTTTCACTTCTTTTGAATTTTTCACATCAGCGTTAGCTGATGGTATTCCACTGGAGTCTGAGTTATTATTATTATTATTATTATTATTATTATTATTATTATTAAGTATACGAACGGAGTATAAAATTAATATGCACGTCTTCTTCCTTGGAATTCACGTATCGTGCGACAATGATAGGAGATGGGAAACTGTCAGTGCTGGCTGCAGTAATTATGCTCATAATGAAATCGAAAGGCAGAGTCCTACTAAATGAGGGAGGAGAACGGCCTTGACGAGAGTATAGGCGGTCGCGCTGTTTCCAGTTAAGTTGCACCTACCTAGTAAGTAATGATAAAAATGCACCATTATAATTATCGATGGGAAGCATGGAATGAAAATGACAGTCAATCGCCATCATCATCATCATCATCATCAGCAGCAGCAGCAGCAGCATCAGCAGTAGAATTTCTAGATAGAGGTCTGAGTCTGGTTTCATATAGAACATTCACCCCTACTAATCACCTAATTAGAACGTGAAACTCTGACCCCATACACGGATGGTCTTTTAATACGAAATGGTTGGGTGACCGGTTGGTTGGTTGGTTGGTTGGTTGGACCTTTACGGCATGTCAACCCTTGTTGGGTTATTTTATGCCGAATATATTTTGTTTTATCCTTTCTTGTTGCTGTGTTGATAATACACTTGTTCTCTTGGTTGGTTGGTTGGTTGGTTGGACCTTTACGGCATGTCAACCCTTTTTGGGTTATTTTATGCCGAATATATTTTGTTTTATCCTTTCTTGTTGCTGTGTTGATAATACACTTGTTCTCTGTTTGGTTGATTGGGTTTTACGGCATGTCAACACTTGTTGGGTTATTTTATGCCGAAGACATTTTGTTTTATTCTTTCTTGTTGCTGTGTTTATAATACACTTGTTCTCTTGGTTGATTGGTTGGTTGGTTGGTCCTTTACGGCATGTCAACCCTTTTTGGGTTATTTTATGCCGAATATATTTTGTTTTATCCTTTCTTGTTGCTGTGTTGATAATACACTTGTTCTCTTGGTTGATTGGGGGTTGGTTGGAGCTTACGGCATGTCAACCCTTGTTGGGTTATTTTATGCCGAATATATTTTGTTTTATCCTTTCTTGTTGCTGTGTTGATAATATACTTGTTCTCTGGTTGGTTGATTGGATTTTACGGCATGTCAACCTTGTTGGGTTATTTTATGCCGAATATATTTTGTTTTATCCTTTCTTGTTGCTGTGTTGATAATTCACTTGTTCTCTTGTTTGATTGGTTGGTTGGTTGGAGGTTACGGCATGTCAACCCTTGTTGGGTTATTTTATGCCGAAGACATTTTGTTTTATTCTTTCTTGTTGCTGTGTTTATAATACACTTGTTCTCTTGGTTGATTGGGAGGTTGGTTGGAGCTTACGGCATGTCAACCCTTTTTGGGTTATTTTATGCCGAATATATTTTGTTTTATCCTTTCTTGTTGCTGTGTTGATAATACACTTGTTCTCTTGGTTGATTGGGGGTTGGTTGGAGCTTACGGCATGTCAACCCTTGTTGGGTTATTTTATGCCGAATATATTTTGTTTTATCCTTTCTTGTTGCTGTGTTGATAATATACTTGTTCTCTGGTTGGTTGATTGGATTTTACGGCATGTCAACCCTTGTTGGGTTATTTTATGCCGAATATATTTTGTTTTATCCTTTCTTGTTGCTGTGTTGATAATACACTTGTTCTCTTGGTTGATTGGGGGGTTGGTTGGAGCTTACGGCATGTCAACCCTTGTTGGGTTATTTTATGCCGAATATATTTTGTTTATCCTTTCTTGTTGCTGTGTTGATAATATACTTGTTCTCTGGTTGGTTGATTGGATTTTACGGCATGTCAACCCTTGTTGGGTTATTTTATGCCGAATATATTTTGTTTTATCCTTTCTTGTTGCTGTGTTGATAATTCACTTGTTCTCTTGTTTGATTGGTTGGTTGGTTGGAGGTTACGGCATGTCAACCCTTGTTGGGTTATTTTATGCCGAAGACATTTTGTTTTATTCTTTCTTGTTGCTGTGTTTATAATACACTTGTTCTCTTGGTTGATTGGAGGTTGGTTGGAGCTTACGGCATGTCAACCCTTTTTGGGTTATTTTATGCCGAATATATTTTGTTTTATCCTTTCTTGTTGCTGTGTTGATAATACACTTGTTCTCTTGGTTGATTGGGGGGTTGGTTGGAGCTTACGGCATGTCAACCCTTGTTGGGTTATTTTATGCCGAATATATTTTGTTTTATCCTTTCTTGTTGCTGTGTTGATAATATACTTGTTCTCTGGTTGGTTGATTGGATTTTACGGCATGTCAACCCTTGTTGGGTTATTTTATGCCGAATATATTTTGTTTTATCCTTTCTTGTTGCTGTGTTGATAATACACTTGTTCTCTTGGTTGATTGGGGGGTTGGTTGGAGCTTACGGCATGTCAACCCTTGTTGGGTTATTTTATGCCGAATATATTTTGTTTTATCCTTTCTTGTTGCTGTGTTGATAATATACTTGTTCTCTGGTTGGTTGATTGGATTTTACGGCATGTCAACCCTTGTTGGGTTATTTTATGCCGAATATATTTTGTTTTATCCTTTCTTGTTGCTGTGTTGATAATTCACTTGTTCTCTTGTTTGATTGGTTGGTTGGTTGGAGGTTACGGCATGTCAACCCTTGTTGGGTTATTTTATGCCGAAGACATTTTGTTTTATTCTTTCTTGTTGCTGTGTTTATAATACACTTGTTCTCTTGGTTGATTGGGAGGTTGGTTGGAGCTTACGGCATGTCAACCCTTTTTGGGTTATTTTATGCCGAATATATTTTGTTTTATCCTTTCTTGTTGCTGTGTTGATAATACACTTGATCTCTTGGCTGGTTGGCTGGTTGGCTGGTTGGTTCGTTGATTCGTTGAACTTTACGGCACGTCAAGCCTTGTTGGGATATTCCATGCTTTTTATTCTTTCTTGGTTGGATTTTACGGCATGTTAACCATTGTTGGGTTATTTTATGCAGAAGACATTTTGTTTTATTCTTTCTTGTTGCTGTGTTGATAATACACTCGTTCTCTTGGTTGATTGGTTGGTTGGTTGGAGCTTACGGCATGTCAACTCTTGTTGTGTTATTTTATGCATATATATATATATATATATATATATATATATATATAATATATATATATATATATATATAATATTTTTATTCTTACTTGTCGCCGTGTTGATATAACACTTGTTCTCTGGTTGATTAGTTGGTTGGTTTGTTGGTTTTAAAATCTCTAGTGTCGATCAATAATAGAAAGAAGAAGAAGAAAAAGAAGGAAGGAAGGAAAGAAAGAGAGAAGGAAGGAGAGGAAAATAGATAAATGAAATATTTGTCAGAATCTTTGAGATGAGGCTTGATAATTGGTATTATTTGAATTTATCCGACTGTTGTCCTCATCTTTATTGTTATATACACAATGTTTAGGCCGATATAAATTCTAACATTCTTTCCAAGTTTGACGAGTATGTTCACGTTCAAAGAGAAGATTCCCAAGTTGGAGTAGGTTCCCGCGTTCACTAAGAAGCACCGGAAGAAGGCCGGGTGGCATATCGACCGAAACGTTGTGTATATAACAATAAAGATGAGGACAACAATCGGAATAATACAAATAAAAAGTTTTTTCTTCTACTATATTTCGAAAATCCTACCTGTTCAACTGGCGGCGAGAATGAAAATAAAATTGTCACATTCTCTTCAACGGGAAGCAAGTCGGAGTTGCAGTGTTGATGTTGGTTTGTATCTGTTTGGTGATATCCGGGCTCTTAATGTGTATCTGAGATGCAACCATTTTATTTCCTTTCTTGGTATTTTAAAAGTTGTAATATTCTGGTGATGTATGTAGCTAGTGTGATTTTGTGTTATATCTATATTAATGCATATATTCCCTCACTCCCACTTTCTCTCTCTCTCTCTCTCTTTATCACTCTCTCTCTCTCTCTCTATCTCTATCTGTCTCTCTCTCTCTCTCTCTCTCTCTCTCTCTCTCTCTATATATATATATATATATATATATATTATGTATATATATGTCTTTTTTATGTTGAAGTTGGGCGTTATTATGAAGCATTAAAAAATGAAAAAAAAAAACAAAAACAAATGAAGGAACTCGATGTTGTGGAGTACAGGATTCACTTATTTTTTATTATTTATTCTCATAAATGTTCGGGATCGTTAGATTCCCTTCCTCAGAGGAATGTCCCTCCTGCTGAACGGATCCTTTATTTTTGTTGTTATTGAAAACGGCCGCGTCTGTAAAATATTTGTAAGAACGGAGTATTCCGATATCAGCGTTTAGTCCCCTCACGTGAGTTCGTAGTTTTAAAATCCATTTGATTTCAGCTTGTTTTCGAGATTGTGTTGTTGGAAATGCGTGGTCTATTAAAATACATTTGATGTGTGTAAGGTGGTTGTGTGGTGGGGTGTTAAAGTGAAGCGCTATCGTGCTATATGGTGATTTGAGTTTTATTGTGGATTTGTGGTTATTCATTCTTATACTAAAAGATATATATATATATATATATATATATATATATATATATATATATATATATATATATATATATAAGACAGAAATACAACTCTGAAACATGAAGGTAAAAGGAATAATCGAGACCATTCAGACAAGAGCATTGTTAACATCGGCTAGAATACTATGAAAAGTCCTATAGAACTGAAAAAAATTGTTGTCACCCAGACTACAGAGAAAGACCATCAGCTTATACTGATGTGAAAAACTGGAATAATAATAATGATAATAATAATAATCATAATAATAATAATAATAATAATAATAATAAAAAGACTGGGGTATCAGAAAAAGAATTGAGACCATCCAGACTACTGCACTACTGCAATCTGC
>CM042174.1:56206325-56208825 GCA_023376005.1 Doryteuthis pealeii
GCTTCTGATAGGGGAGGGGTAGCTAATAGGTTCTGTTATTGATGCCACAAGAATGTTGTGGTAGTGGGAGTTTTTCCTTTGGTGCTGCTCGTAATAATAGATTGTGTAAGCTCTTAGAGAAACGAAGAAGAGAATTGGGAATGTTAAAGTAATTGTTTTTTTGTTTTTTTAGCGACACCTTCGTGATAAAAAACAATGCAATTACTTTTACAGTTACATTAACATTACTTAACATTACTTAACCAGTTTTAATAATAAAAGACACACATACTCCACCTTGATAATGGTTCGGATACGAACCGAAAGTACTTGGTCAGCCAAAAATGACTCTTTCGGAGAAATCAGTAATGGTTTTCAAGATTATGATCAAAGGTATTATTAGGAAGCTTGAAAGAAAAAAGAAAAACTTGAAAATAATAAGGATTCTATTTTGTTTAATGAAATTTGTTTATATATATATTTTTATTTATACATTTTTTTATATATATATTTTTATTTATATATTTTTTTATATATATATATTTTATTTATACATTTTTTTATATATATTTTTTTTTTTATTTATCTATATTATTTTTTTTGGGGGGTGGAGAATATGTGGTTAATTGAAGTCGTACCTAATTTTGAAAATTAATTAATTAATTAATTAGGCGGGCATACCTATTCAAATGTAAGGCTAAACAAATCGAGAAAAATCAGTTTAGCCTTACCTTTGAATAGGTATGCCCGCCTAATTAAATAATTAATTAATTATTTTTCAAAATTAGGTACGACTTCTATTAAGCACATATTCTCCCAAAAATTGTCGGCTAAAAAAAAAGCCATATCAAAACACATTGTTTGTTTACTTCTCATAATATATATATATATATATATATATATATATATATATATATATATATATGAGGTAAAATATGAGGAATGAAAGAACAAAACTCAGACAAAAATGTGTAGTATATTTCGCTGGGGTTCTGAACTCGGCTTCTTCAGCTTTTATTTAATTATTAGGTCCATACAAGTGTTTTACAGAAGGGGGAAGTAGGTAGGTGGGTAAGTTTTGTGGAGAGAGAAAGATTTGATTGGTTATAGGGGAAATATTTCTCACACATGTATGATACCTGATGATTCAATAAAAGCTGATGAAGCCGAGGTCAATAATCCAGCGAAATATACTACACATTTTTGTCTGAGTTTTGTTCTTTCATTCCTCATATTTTACCTCATTCTGGCGGATTCATTTCAAGCCTCTTTTCCTCATATATATATATATATATATATATATATATATATGTGTGTGTGTGTGTGTGTGTGTGTGTGTGTGTGGATATATATATATATATATATATATATATAGATAGATAGATAGAGAGACAGAGAGAGAGAGAGAGAGAGAGAGAGAGAGAGAGAGAGAGAGAGAGATTTCATAGTGACAGTTATATATATTAAAAAAAAAATATTCGAAAATATTGTGTCAGTTTCTTCGTTCTTGTAATCATATTTCAAATCTGAATCTTTTATCTAATACAAATATTCATATTTCCAAAATAGATGTATATGTTATTTTCAATTTTTCTTCCGCTTTTGTCATTTGAAAATAAACACAACGAAAAAGGTTTCAATTTTTATAATATTACACATATATATGATATATTGAAAAAACAAATGATGTTTACAAATGCATGGGCTCATCAGGAGAGAATGTGCACCGTTTCGGGGGCTTCCTCTCAACGGTTTTAAACGCACATCGCCCCCCCCCCTCACTGATGTGAGGTCCTTCGGAATATCTGTATCGACCGTATGTAATAGATCGGTCTTCAACAAAAGTAAAACGGGATGAAATGACCGATGTGCGTTTAAAACCGTTGAGAGGAAGGTCCCGAAACGGTGCACATTCTCTCCTGGTGATCCCAAGCATTTGTAAACATCATTTGTTTTTTCAATATATCAAATTCACACTGTCGGTTTAGCTCAGTCAGTAGAGTGTTCGGCTAGGAATCTTAAGATTCTTGGTTCGATACTGGCCCCCGCCAACTCAGCGTTTGAGTAGCACAGGGATCTGTGCGGTAAAGTAACGAGCTGATGGTAGGCGTGGCGCTCCATCTCGGATGCTCAAATAATCTCCTTGGTCTAGCACTAGTGAAAAGGGGATAGACTCCCTCGCTGTCTGGCTGATACCAACATTAGGCCGCCCCGCCGACTTATATATATATATGTGTGTGTGTGTGTGTGTGTATGTGTGTAAAATGAAAATGGAAATGAATCCGATGGTATATTGAAAAGAGAAATAAAGGAAAGAAAGTATTGAATGGATAAAATAGGATATTTTAATTACACGTGTTTCGGTCAGGAGTTTATCCATGTGTACATTGTTCTATCTATTATTATTTTTAAATTACAAAATGAATTATTATGATGAATTATTATTATTTCATTTCATTTTGATATTTGAAAATAATAATAGATAGAACAATGTACACATGGATAAACTCCTGAACGAAAC
>CM042174.1:56216325-56228825 GCA_023376005.1 Doryteuthis pealeii
TGTAGGGTACCGCTTCGCTTCATCGTCATTACTACCAAGTTCACTCTGACCCGGAGTGGTTGTACCTGTTAGATTCAAACTCCGAGTTAAATAGGAAAAATGATTTTTACAGAATTGGGTTTTAAAAGAACCGTGTTTAACAAATAGTTTAGTAAAAATGTTGAATATCCATCAAAAATGAGTAAAACAAAATGTCTTCGGCATAAAATAACCCAACAAGGGTTGACATACTTTGGTTTGGTTTGTTTTGTTTTACGGCATATCAACCTCAGTGGGTCTTTTAATGCCAATAAAATTTTGAAATAAATCAATTCTTAATGGATAATACAATTTTTTTATAAATACATTTTTACTATTTAACCCATAGATGGGATCCTAACAGGTACTACGACTCCGGGTCAGAGTGGACCAGGGAGCAATGGTGATGAAGGGGTGCTCCACATTCCCCAAACCTCCAAAACTGGAACCTCACCATCAGATAGAGTTTAACGTCATTCCCAGGACATGTAGACCCGCAGCCACCGCCTTCTAGCACCCATATGATAAAAAGGGGTTGGGGCTTGCAATAAGGGCAATAGGGGTTGACATACTGTTCTATCGCGAGGTGGAAAGATACACAAAAGGATGGTGTACTTTATTAATTAAATTAATACATTTATTAAGCACCAACATCCGGTGCCAAACGGATACATACAAATACAGAACAAATAAGTACAAACAATTAACAAGACAAAACTTACACTAAACCAATGGTTATCAACTTTTTTTTTTACCTAGGGCCCACTTTTAATCCTATTTTACTCTGGTGGACACTCCCATAGCCAGTCGATGTTTAAAAATCCCATTGTATTTCTTTAGTTAACTATATTTTGCTTGCCTGGGCCCCCAAAAATGTTATATAGTCCGGGTCCATATTATATGTATTATATATTATTTACCACCCCTCCGCACGAGCAGGATGTGACAACAAAGGTCAATTTCTTAACGGAGTTCAACAGTTTGAATTTCAGAGTTTTCCTTCTCAGACTGGTTACCTAGCTGATAAAGACCCAGTCTGCCCTGCTATTTACCCTAGCTGGGGGAGAGTAGGATTCATACCTTTCCCAAGAGTATTAGCGCTAAGTGAAAATGAGCAAATACCACGTCCGGGGTTCCATATAGACCTAGTGCGGTTGAGAACCACTGCACTAAATAGAGGAGAGTCAATTCGGTATAGCCAACGCAGCAAAGTCAGTCTGAACAATATTCAGCTAGTTAATTAACTTTAATCGTAGGCTATTTTATGGCTATTTGACCGTCAATATGTGCTGAAGGGGTGCTAGCTACTCTATAACACATACCGTAGAATCTAAACAACCAACCAACCAACCAATTTATATAATCAGCTAGACTTTTATTTTTAGTATTCAGTGATTTGAATTTTTTAACTGGATAGAAAGGTTGAACTAACTATAATATAACATAGGGGGAGAGTCATGAATGTAACAGTGACGAGTAAATTAGCACGTAAAAGTAATATAAGAATTATGTGTAAATTAGATTGGAAAAGTTTAAGGATGAATCATCATAAGGCGACATTGCATTGTTTCTATTATACGAGCCGTGAGACGTAGTGAATTGCGAGAGAGGAGGAGTGAGAGGTGAGAGTGTCAGAATTCTGGCACGATGCGTTGAGAGAGCCCAGACGTGCTCTCGGCAGTTGTGACTTGGGTGAAAATAAAAATCTCATGAGAAAAAGAAGGGGTTTTATTTTATTACTAAAAACCATGAATGGCACAAGGCAAGATATCCCCAGCGCACCAAGTTGGTATCCTCACTCAACACAACAAGGAATTGTTTGCATCGGTCCAGCAATCGGATTCGATCCTCTCCACGTAACTCAGAAGATGAGATATGGGTAATCCTTAACTTGTTCCTCGTAAATTCCTACCATAAAATAAACTGAACCCTCATTTTATGTCCGTTTTTTTGCAATAAATGGGTTATTTTTCTTGTACCCGTTATTTTACAATACTGAATATATTTTCTTTATTTAAAAACATTTATTGCAAACATATCTAACACATTTATTGCAAAAACACGGACATAAAATGAGGTTTCAGAATAGTTGTAAAATAACGGGTGCAATAAAGATAAAACATTTATTGCAAAAACACGGACATAAAATGAGGGTTCAGTTTATTTATGGAAGGAATTTACGAGGAACAAGTTAAGGATTACCGAGATAAGTATATAATTAATTTAACTATCAACACGTCATCTCGATTCCGACTTGGGAGCTATGATGCCACACAACCTGAGATTGATTAAAGGAAAAATTCACTGAAATTTATATTCTTTGATGACTGACTGTTATTAGTCGGGATATATAACGATCGGTCAATAAGATATAAGTAAATGTTTATAATATATTTTTCAATTATTGTAAGGTAAACACTTACTGATTGAACCAAGAGATGAAAGAGTGTGTTGCACTAATCATACAAGATGGAAGGTGATGTTTGTGAGTACGGAAACTTTGATGCAGAAAATTTAAGTTTTGCTTACTTAGCTCAAAAATAAAAAAAACATAAGAACGAATATTGGTGTATAACGAAGCCATCTTACTGGTCACGCACAGATAAACAAGAATATATATATATATATACTAGCAAATATATGCACCCTCCGGGTGCAAGTATTTAAGTTTTAATGTAATAAAATATTGTATTAAATTAGAAAGGCTAATGAAACTAAATAAGAATACAGATAAAAAGATTTGAAACTGAGGGAGTATAATAAAAGATTTGTAACAGGGAGTATAATAAAAATGAAACAACTGAAACTAACTCTTCATCACTCTCGTCTTTCATTGTTATTTTTTTCTAATTTAAGTATTTAGTTATAAGAGGAAGTAAAGAATAAAATGACAGTTATTTTATGTTGTTAATGGATTTCATTTAAGATTCATTGAAGAGATTTTTGCTTATATTCATTAAAATAAAACCAAACAGTTAGAAATCAATAATACTAAGCACATATTTATTAAATTCGATTTTTTAAATATTAATATGCAATTAGCCATTCCCGTTCAAACTGTAAAACGCTATTTTGTTGTATATATAAATATAATTGCATGTTGTCAGTATGTAGACATAGTTAACAGTATTAATAATGTAAGACATTTTATTAATAATTGAGGTTTAGATAAAAATAAAATCATGGAGAATTTGATGTCAATAACTAAGACAATTGTGATTTGAGTAGGAATATAGTTTCGGTTACAGACAGAAAAACACACAATCTCCATTATAATAAGATAATATATATATATATATATATATATTGAAATCTCCAACACGCGTTCCGTATTCGGCGTTTCTGTATACGTTTTAAAAATCCAAGAACGACACGCTGCGTTTTCATCAACAATTTCAAATAGACTGACCGACCATAAAACAAAAGAGGTCGGAAGATTTCTTATTTTCTGTGTATATTTAATTTTTTCTTTCAAACTGACGAAAGTCCTGATAAAAGATTATTGAAATAGATCGAAACACTGCAGCGTAGCCGAAAAATAATCATCTTCGTTTATGAAATTGTATTTTTTCAATTTTTCAAATATTACATACTGTCGATTCACATCCACTTTTTACACACACACACACACACAACACACACACACACAACACACCACATATATATATATATTATATATATATATATATATATATATATTAGCAGGACCGGTGGATATACCACAGCATGATAATTTAATTATTACAACGTTGAAATATGTTTACTTAAGAGCTTTTGCTAAATAGTTCAATATGTAAATATATGATAATCTTCATTTAACTCTTTCGCCAGTCTTTGTTTTTCTTCTTTCTTTCCTTTTCATTTTTTCATTATATTCAAATGAAACTCCCTAGAAACTTTCTTATCAATTCTTTTATGTGTAGCATGTCTTTTTTCCTTACTTTTCTTTCTTTATAATGAAAACGGAATAGTCCATTATTATCTGAGGAGTCAACATTTGGACGATTTGACGGTCTCTTTACTAGTAAAGTTATTTACTAAGTGTTGATTAGATGTGGCACAAGGCCTGAAGTATGGAACGCTCAATGCGAATCGAACTCACCAATAATGGACTGCGAATCTGACTTGCTAACCATTACAACACAGATAGATAAATAAATAGATTTGCTTACAGTTGCTTTAATATACGTTTAAGTAAACGTTTAACTCATCAATTAACTGGCAACTCACCTTTTTGTCTCTGTAACTCTGTCTCACTCTCCAATCTCTATCGTCAGTCTCTCTCTCTCTCTCTCTCTCTCTCTCTCTCTCTATCTATCTTCTATCTATTATCTAATCTTCAAATATTTCAATGTAACCATTTCTTTCCTTCTTCCTTTCTTCTTTCTGTCCAAATATTTTCAATGTAGAATCTCTCTCTCTCTCTCTCTCTCTCTCTCTCTCTCTCTCTCTCTTGTTCTTTCTTTCTTTCTTTCTTTCCAAGCACTTTTCAGTACTATCATGTTTTCCTTCTTTCTGTTTTCATTTCTAAATATTCATGCCTTATTTTTAATCAGAGGGTGTTGCAGGAGGGAAATGATCGGAAGATTAAAGAACACGAGTATTAATATATAGATTTTATGAATTTGGTTGGAGTTTTATTTATTTATTTATTTATTTATTTGTTTTTTACTTTGAGTTTTATAAGTTTATTTATTTATTTATTTTTTTTACCTATAATCCGAAAAGGAAAATATACAACACTCAGATTCCTGACCAAAAAGCCAGAAGTTATTTTCATATCCAATTCAAAAGTGCTGAGTGTTGACACATTGATCCTGGATCGCAGAGTTTCAGGCAAACACGCAGATCCATTCGTGAAGAATCTTTTTTCTTTGGCATGTTTTAAAATCGTCTAGGATTATTTTATGTCTAGGGCGTAATTTGTTGTATAATATTTCTTCTTCCTATTTTCTTTCTCTTTTTTTTCCCTTTCTTTGGTTTTTCTTTCTTTCGTTCGTTTTTCTTTTCAAATAATAGAATACTAGGGTTACTAAGCGTTAATGTGTATAAAAAATCGCCTTTTAACAATTCATATCAATAATGAGAAGCTCAATTTCCTTTTTTATGGGTTCTATTTTTTTCGTTGGGTTTCTACATGGCTCCTTCGGTGGTTGGTGCCGGGGTTGGCATCATGTACGTTTCGTTATTTTGGTTAATAGGGCACCTGTGGCTATTAATGATTTTTCTTTTGTTTTCGATGAGGCGATGCGCTTTTCTTTACGTGCTCATTTGCAAGTTTAATGTCTGGGGGACATGTTCAACAGGGTATCCGGAAGAGAACGACTCCATGGCATGCCACGAAAATACTTGTCCTACACAACCTGAGATGGGCTTGGCCACTAAAGAGACTTGGGGTAACAGACTAACCAAGCAGATTCCTGTACTCTCAATGAGAGAGGGAGATCAGTGGATCGGTAGATTTGTGCCAGAAGGCTTTAGCTAGCAGAGATCGAAGCTCAAAAGAAACCTGAAGACTTTAACAATACCGCGCATTGGGAGTGGGCAGGTTGGCGAGAGATTGCAGCGGTCGTAGCCCAAGGTACATGGAGGAGAAGGGGATTCGTTGAGATGATTGTGGTGGTGCATTATCATCATAGTAATAGGATGGAGTTACATTGATGAAGGTTAGGATAATGAATTGTACCCATATGAATATATAACTATCGCACGCGCCTTGAGATACGAACGATTCATCGTGACAATAAGGCTAATTCACCGCACCAGGTGACGAATCGGAATGTTTTTTGTTTGAACTTTTATAAAATAGTAATAATAATTTTAATCACCCCGCCAGACTTGATGTATGTACCCAATGAATCTAGCCGCTGTGCTTAACCGGTGACGGTATTGCTGAAATTCATAGCTATACGTGTGCAGGATAGTCTATCTATCGCGTTTCTTGTTTAGCCGATACCGTAAGACTATTGATCTGTGCTCTTCGATCGTATTACTTTATCTGCTCGAGCTGTTGCGAAGACCAGTCGTTACGAATATGGATGCATCCATTTGTGTCTCATCGTTTATTGTTATTTGTAGCAACGTTTTCGGCCCGAT
Source organism: Doryteuthis pealeii (assembly GCA_023376005.1). Taxonomy (NCBI): domain Eukaryota; kingdom Metazoa; phylum Mollusca; class Cephalopoda; order Myopsida; family Loliginidae; genus Doryteuthis; species Doryteuthis pealeii. Next base: position 56,222,440 of record CM042174.1, read on the forward strand.
ATGCACTCCGCGTAACCGCGGAACGTTTCTATCTCCTAGATGGTGTTGCCTGGGTTAGATTCGATAGTCTTGAAGGATTTGTAATTCTTCTCGGGATTCGGGGATCTTTTCGGACTTGGGAAAACTTCTTTGTGCGATATGCTGTGCACAGTCGTGAACCTTCTTGTCGGTAATCGGGACCATCTCGGAACTTGTTTTGTACATACTAATATCTGGTAACTCAGACTGTTACAGGGTATTACCAAGCAAGTGGAATTGTGAGCTAGTTCATTACTATGATCTGTCAGCGGTCCGGGGTATCCTGTTCTCATTAGCGAAAAAAGCGAAGCTCTCCACAGGCACTTAAACCATAATAAAAAAGCTGGGGTAGAGGCATTAAGGGAGTTTATCCTGGTTATTATTATTTATCTGTTATGTTCTTGCTTGGGCCTTGAACAGGATTGAACGTGCACATGACTAGAAATACTGTCACTTAGAACTGTCTTACCACATCCTTTATCATGTGTCCAATTGGAAGAAGGCAGTAGGGCACCATTGGCGAACGTTGTACGGATAGAGAATTAAGGTATAGTTGAGTCGGGAGAGAAGCGCGGATATCTGAGAAGAGGAGTTCTTGCTTCAGAATAAGTCCAAATAAACGCAGATAATACTAATCATCAAGCCTCATCTCAAACATTCAGAAAATAGACATACGCTATGTCTGCTGATTGTTTTTTTGCTTGGATATTCGACATGTGAGATCCCGTGGTATCCTAGCACATTCGGGTGGGTCTCGGACAGACGATGAGCTTTACACAGAATGTGTATAGAGTGGGGATCACGAAATGAGGAGGAATGTAGATATGCATCTTGGTTACTCCGAGTACAACATAGCATCTGGTGACCTTGAGTCAATCGGAGCTAAGAGAGGTACGCATCGAGAGTATTAGTATAGATGTCATTTCACAACTGCCGATGCCGGTGACATATGATTCATGCCGGTATCAGCGTAGGCATTGCCTCAGGTACTACAGAGTACCGTGGGTAGGTAGCTGGTAAGCCGCTTATGATGGGAGAAGAATAATTTATTAATTTCGACATCATTAAATTATTCTAGTATGAAACCATTTCATGGAATTACAAACCTTATTTAGGCGAGAAACCACGTCATTTTAAAATAATATATTTGTTTATTTCATTGAATTAGAAATTGTTTTCTTCATTCACATAACTAATTTCTAACTGAAAATTAAGAAGAGTAATCAGTCGGAGAGAGTTGCGCTCTCGATACCTGCAGACCCATTGGTGCATAGGTGGGGATGAGTGAGGTCCATGGAGAGATACGTCTTGTCTGTAATCGAGTAGTTAATTATTTCGCGGAGAATATGTGATAATAACAGGAAGATCAGATTATGATGCGCGAGGTTGGCGGTGCAGCTGGATAGAGGGCGCACACGCAAGTGTCTTAACCTAAATCCTTTATCCAGCTCGCTCTATCTCTCTCTCTCTCTCATCTCTCCTTCTTCTCTCCTCGCATCTTCGATACTGGTACTAGAGGTGTCTGAGTCATTGCACAGATTTCACTAATGCTCTTACTCTTTCTCCTTCTCGGTCAGGTTAGAAAATAGGATAGCGGGACGAAATTGAAACATCCCTTTCTCTGTCTCTCTCATGGCTCATTCGTCTCTCTCTCCTATGCGTCTGTTCTCTCCGCCCTCTCTCTCCTCTCTATCTTTTGCAACTTTTCTCTCTGTCCTCTCTCTCTGCTATATCTGTCCTTTCTCCCATTGTTTTCTCTCTTCTCTCGTAGGAAGTGTAATTTGCTCGAAGTGGGGTCGCTGGTATCTATGGGATATAAGTGCCTGGCTCTCGTCTTCTCTCTGTGGCTATGTTCTTCGCTTCTTTCTCGTAGTGATTCACTGTGGGGCTACCGGGGAATTTACCTCTCACGAAGTCCTCGGTTCTGCTCTAGTGTGCGAAACGAAGGTTCCGCACTGATGTCTCTCATCCATCATTGCCATCGTGTTCGATCTCTCTCTATCCTGTCTTCTCATCGTGGGACCACGCGGGTCCCCCTCTCTATCTTTCACTTTTTTCTCTCTGTCTCACTTCTGTCTCTGTCTCTGTTCTCTCCGGAGTCCCTGTTCTTTCAGTCTGATGTCCATAATCTCTGTCTCTATCAATCCCTGTTTTTCGCTCTCTTCNTTTGCAGGGTGATTAAAATTATTTACTATTTATAAAATCAAACAAAAACATTTTCCTGCAAGTTATTCGTATATATATATGTACAATTATTATTGACTTATTCAATGCTATCATCCTAAATTATTGATTGATATCCACACGAATCCTTTTCCTCCAATGTATTGGTTGGCATCTTGCCAACTGCTATGGGGTATCGTTAAAGTCTTCAGGTTTTCTTTTTGATGTTGTCTTTGTAGCTAAGCTTTAGGTCACCGATTCACTTTGATCTCCTCTCTCAGCTTGAGAGTACAGAATCTGCCTTTGGTCAAGTCTGTATATCCCCAAGTCCTTCTTTAACGTGGCCAGCCCTATCTCAGGTTGGTTAGGACAAAGTATTCGTGCATGCACTGGAGTCCAGTCTTCTTCCGTGGATGACCTGTTTGAAAATGTCGCCACTTTTGACATATTATATGCTGCGCAAGTACGCACATGTGTCACCTTGCGTAAAATCTACTTAAGATTTTAGCATTAAATAGCCCACAAGTGTTGGTATGCCATTTAACGAAAAGATAACCGTCAAACTGTTTTAAACTAGATGTGTCCATTCCTTTACGATGTAACCATTACACCACTTGGCGGCCATTGAAGTGAATTTCGATTCTCATCAGAGAAAAAAAAGAGTGAACAATTAAAATTTTGAAAATTCTCATTATTGGAAGACTTCTCGATTATTGAATGAAAATGTTAAAATGCGGATTTTACTACACATTAAGCTAGTACACCCCTAGTATCATATTATTTTTGCAAAAGAAAAAACGACGAAAAGAAAAGAAAAAACAAAGAAGAAAGAAAAGGAAAGAAAAAGAAGAAAAACATTTATTGACACAAATACGCCCTAGACATAAAATAATCCTAGGACGATTAACATGCCAAGAAAAGATTCTTCACGAATGGATCTGGACGTGTTTGCCTGAAACTCTCGGATCCAGGGATCAATGTGTTATGTCACACCTCAGCACTTTTGAATGGATATATGAAAATAACTTCTGGCCTTTGTGTCAGGAATTGAGCAGTGTGTATTTCCTTTTCGGATTATAGGTAAAAAATAAAAATAATAAATAAACGTTACTTAAACTCAAAGTAAAAAAAACAAATAAAATAATAAATAAATAAAAATAAAAAACTCCAAACCAAATTCATAAAATCTATTATTAATACCTCGTGTTCTTTTAATCTTCCGATGTATTTTCCCTCCTGCAACAACCCTCTGATTAAAATTAAGGCATGAATTATTTAGAAAGAGACAAAACAGAAAGAAGGAATACGATGATATACTGAAAAGTGCTTGGAAAGAAAGGAAAGAAAGAAAGAACAAGAGGAGAGAGAGGACGAGAGAGAGGAGAGAGAGAGAGAGAGAGATCTACATTGAAAAGTATTTGGGAAGAAAAAAGGGAAGAAGGAAAGAAAATGGTTACATTCGACAATAATTGAGATAGTAATAGATAGATAGATAGATAGATAGAGAGAGAGAGAGAGAGAGAGAGGGAGGAGAGAGCGAGAGAGAGAGAGAGAAGACCAAAAAAAGAGTTGCAGTTATTGATTGAGCGTTAAACGTTTTACTTAAACGTCTATATTAAAGAACTGTAAGCAAATCTATCTTATTATCTATCCTGGTTGTTGTAATGGTTAGCAAGGTCAGATTCGCAGTCCATTATTGGGAGTTCGATTCGCATTGAGCGTTCCATGACTTCAGGCCTTGGTGCCACCATCTAATCAACACTTAGTAAAATACTTTAACTAGTACCAGAGACCGTCCAAATCGTCCAAAATGTGTTCGAACTCGATAATAATGCTATTCCGTTTTCATTATCAAAGAAACGAAAAGTTAAGGAAAAAAAAGACATGCTACACATGAAAAGAATTGATTAAGAAAGTTTCTAGGGAGTTTCATTTGAATTTAATGAAAAATATGAAAAGGAAAGAAGAAGAAAAAACAAGCTGGGAAAGAGTTAATGAAGATTAATCATATATTTACATATGAACGTATTTAGCAAAAGCTCCTTAAGTAACAATCAATAACGTTTCTGTTTAATAATTAATATCATGCTGTGTATATCCACGTCGGTCCTGCTAATATATATATAGTATCTATTATATATATATATATATAATATATGTTGGTTGTGTTGTGTGCTGGTGCTGTGTTGTGGTGTCTGTGTGTGGTTAAAAAGTGATGTGATCCGACGTATGTAATATATGAAAAGAAAAGAAAAATACAATTCTCAAACAGATGAATTGTAGTTTCGGCTACGCTTGGGCAGTGTTTCGATCTATTTCAATAGTCCTTTATCCAGGACTTTGTAGTTGAAAGAAAAAATATAAACGTACACAGAAAATAAAGAAATCTTGACAACTCTTTTTTTTCCTGGTCGGTCATGTCTATTTGAGAAATTGTTGATGTGAAACCGCTGAGCTTGTTCTGCTTGGCTTTTTAAAACGTATACAGAAAAGCGCCGAATACGGACACGCGTGTTGGGAGATTTCAATATATATATACTAATACTAGATACTCTTATTATATGGAGATTGTGTGTTTTTCTGTCCTCGTAACACGAACTATATTTCCTTACTCCAAATCACAATTGTCTTTAGTTATTGGAATCAACATTCTCATGATTTTATTTTCTATCTAAACCATCAATTATATAAAAATTGTCTTGCATTATTACATACTGTTAAACTATTGTCTAACAATACTGACAACAATGGCATTATATTTATATATACAACAAATAGCGATTTTAACATTGAACCTGGGAATCTAATTTGCATATTAATATTAAAATAATCGAATTTCAATAAATCATGTGCTTTAGTATTATTGATTTCTAAACTGTTTGTTTTATTTTAATCGAATATAAGCGCAAAATCTCTTCAATGAATCTTTAAATAAACCATTAACAACACTAAAATAATGTCATTTTTCTTTACTTGCTCTCTATAACTACAATACTTAAATTTTACGAAACAAATACACATCGAAAACCGACGAGTGTGAATTACTGAAGTGTAGTTTCAGTTTTTTCATTTTTTATTATACTCCCTGTTACAATCTTTTATTATACTCCCTCAGTTTCAAATGCCTTTTTATCTGTATTTCTTATTTCAGTGTCATTAGCCTTTCTATTTAATACAATATTTTATTACATTAAAACTTAAATACTTGCACCCGGAGGGTGCATCATATTTGTAGTATAATATATATATTTCTTCGTTTATTCTTAGCCGTACCAGTAAGAATGGCTTCCGTTAGTACACAATATTCGTTCTTATGTTAATTTTTATTTTTGAGCTAAGTCTAAGCAAAATCTTAAATTTTCTGCATCACAAGTTCCGTACTCCACAAACATCACTTCATCTCTGCTATGATTAGCTGCGAACACACTCCTTTCATCTCTTGGTTCAATCAGGTAAGTGTTTACCTCTACAACTAATTGAAAAATATATTATAACATTACTCTATATTCTATTGCAACGATCGTACTATATATCCCGACTAATAATCAGTCGGTCACTCAAGAATATATAATTTCAGTGAAATTTTCCTTCTAATCAATCTCCAGTGTGTCTGTAGGCATATAGCTCGCAATCGGAATCGAGATGACAGTCGTTTGCATAGTAAAGTTAATTATAACTATCTCGTAATCCTTAACCTTGTTCCTCGTAAATTCCTTCATAAAATAAACTGAACCGCTCATTTTATGTCCGTTTTTGCATAAATGTTTTTATCTTTTTGCACCCGTTATCTTACATAATTCTGAAACCCTCATTTTATGATCGTGTTTTTGCAATAAACTCGTGTTTAGATATGTTTGCCAATAAATTTTTTAAATAACGAAAATATCTTCAGTATTGTAAATATAGGTGTACAAGCAAAATATACCCATTTATTGCAAAAAAACGACATAAAATGAGGTTCAGTTTATTTTCATGGTTACGAATTTACGAGAGAAGTTAAGGATACCATATGCTCATCTTCTGAGTACGTGGAGAGGATAGAATCCGATTCGCTGACCGATGCAACAACAATTCCTATTGTGTTGAGTGAGGGGATACCAACTTGGTGCGCGGGGGATATATCTTAGTCCTCTGTGCCATTCATGGTTTTTTAAAATAATCAAACCCGCTTCTTTTTCTCATGAGATTTTTATTTTGCACCCAAG
>CM042174.1:56233825-56246325 GCA_023376005.1 Doryteuthis pealeii
AGAGAGAGAGAGAGCGACATCTGTTCAATGATTTGAATGTTGGAAAAGAATGACTGAAAAAAAAATGACTCACAACATGCAGTATGGAGATGTCTCCATCTTGTTTAAAACACATGAACTACGTTTTATCTGAGTTCACATAGTGACCAATGCTTCTTTTTTTTTCTTATCTAGGCTAGGCAGGTGTATTTGCAATAAGCGATAGATAATGTGCGGAGACAGCAAAGTAGAATTAAATTTTAAACATAATCTATATTGCCTTTTAATATTTATGTTCCAAACCCGAGGTATCCTTTTGCTAAACTAAGTCCTCAGTTTAAAGCTATTTCTCTTATAATGTTTAAAATAAATTGAAACACAGGGTGTCCATAAATTCCCGCTACAGGTTGAAAATGTATCAACAAAGATGGCGGTCATGTTGAAGTGCAATAACAAAAAAAAAAAAAATACATTAATATTAAACCTTTAAGAGTTGAACTTTTATATGTTATTCATGAAAAGATGTTATCATTTGTACAATGTGAGTTATTAAATGTTCAGTCTTAAAACTGTTTCAAAACTTTGTGGACACCCTGTAGATCATTAAGTAGGCATGAGCCTATTCTAGTAGTGACCACCCCAAGCGGAGATTTAAGAGATTTGAATTCAGAGTTTTCCTTCTCCTAGACTGGTTGCCTAACCAATGTTAAAGAGCCCAGTGAATAGATCGTCAATTAAGCCTGAGCCTATTCTAGTAGTGACCACCCCAAGCGAGATTTAAGAGGTTTGAATCAGAGTTTCCTTCTCCTAGACTGGTTGCCTAACCAATGTTAAAGAGCCCAGTGAAATAGATCGTCAATTAAGCCTGAGCCTATTCTAGTAGTGACCACCCCAAGCGGTGATTTAAGAGGTTTGAATTCAGAGTTTTCCTTCTCCTAGACTGGTTGCCTAACCAATGTTAAAGAGCCCAGTGAAATAGATCGCCAAGTAAGCCTGAGCCTATTCTATTAGTGACCACTCCAAGCGGAGATTTAAGAGGTTTGAATTCAGAGTTTTCCTTCTCCTAGACTGGTTGCCTAACCAATGTTAAAGAGCCCAGTGAAATAGATCGTCAATTAAGCCTGAGGCTATTCTAGTAGTGACCACCCCAAGCGGAGATTTAAGAGATTTGAATTCAGAGTTTTTCTTCTCCTATACTGGTTACCTGACCAAGGTTAAAGAGCCCAGTCTGTCCTACTATTTAGCCATAGGTGGAGGGAGAACAACTGGATTCATACCTTTCTCAAGGTTATTAGCGCTATTTGAACTGTGGCTTTGTCCAGAAAATGAACTCTGATCGACGAGTTCATTTCCTACAACTCTAACCAGTACATCATCGCTCCAAGTCTTTTTTTAACCAGATTCTTGTCCTGATGAGCTACTAGGCGAAACTATTAGTATATATATATATATATATATATATATATGTGAGGAAAAATGAGTAAAGAAAAGAAAAGTAAATGGATAAAATGAATTTAATCGATATCACATTAATCGATATCACTTACACATGTGTTCGGTCAGTTTATGTGTGTGAAATATTTCGCACACATAGAAGAATGACCTTCATCAGAGTGAACATTTATTTTTATGTGTGCGAAATATTTTCACACACATAAACTGACCGAAACACATGTGTAAGTGATATCGATTAATGTGATATCGATTAAATTCATTTTATCATTTACTTTCTTTTCTTTACTCATTTTCCTCATATTGTCGGATTCAATTCCTTTTTCCATTTTACATATATATATATATATATATATATATATATATATATATATATATACATACATATATATATATAGTGAGACTATAAACTTAAGACCTTTTTTTTAACCTCGATATATCAATCGCAAAAGCTATAATTCGCGAAAATAAAATTAAGATTCATCACGAATATGGTTAAAAAATGCAGCACCATAACTACCTACCCCTTTTTATCTCATCTTTTCTCCCTCCACAAAGAATCAAAATTCCTATCCACACCTACCATAAAACTAATGGCCTAACTTAGTGTCACCAACCTCAACAACTTTTCACACTTACCATAAAAAACTAATGGTCTAATTTTGATGCCAACTTCCTCTCCATCCTTTCCATTGCTATCCCCCACTCCCGATGCAATAAATAAAAAAAACTCGCTCCTAACCAACCAAGAATTTTAACCCACTTCTTCCTACCACACTCCTTTCCTAACAAACATCTAGCAGTCTCTCCACAAACAAACTACAATCCTCTGATCTTTCCCCCTCCCCTTTCTATGATAGATATCCTCTGACCAAACAGATCTTCACAAACTTTCCCTTCCCCTGAATTTCATCACCAAACTCACTTTCTCTTCTATAAATACAAACGTACGTACCATGTTTTGAATATACAGAATGATGAAGTTCTCACTTAAAGCAGAACGAAATATTACTCTCCTACTTCTACTTGTTTGAGTCATTATTTTTTGTCCACTTTTCCTTTTTCCTTACCTCATATATATGAGTGTGTATGTGTGTGTGTGTGTCAAGCATACGTGAGTAAAGAGAAGTCGGGCATCTGTTGAAAAGATCATTTTCTTGGCGGCCATGTAGACACGAGTAAAATAATAACAGTCAATTATACAATCGACTGAGATCGCTTCAAAGTGCCCGGATGTTTATGTGTAAACCGGCCAACGATGACACTGATGAATTGGCAGAAATACATGAATTTATAAGGGAATATTAAAGTGTTGAAGATCAATAATGTTATTCAGAAAGTGTTGGACTTACAAGGGCAAGACATTAACAAGGGATAGTGTGGCTGTTCAGAGGCGTCAGTTTAGGGAGGATTGGTTTGGTTTGTTTAATGGTTTATAGACGTTTTGTGTGTCAAATCCATCCCCGTAGAAGAACAATATATATATACACACACACACACACACACACACACACACACACAACCTTGAGTTTTCACTTCCGCTGTCGTTTATCGCTACAGAAAAATTTATACACACACACACACAACCACATACCTAAAAAATGCACAATGTTTCCTTCAATACACACACTAACAGCGCTACATACTCACACCTTAAAATAGAATATTTGATGTCATATTTGTTGTACCGGCCGTTCCTACAGTGGAGAACATGCACCGGTTCTCACTATAAATAGTGAGACACTGAGTGGAAAGGGAGGACTGTTCCCGTTAACGACAAGCTAGTCGTACATGTACCATTAATTGTAAATACACTTGTCTTATTTTACCCCATCTCGACTTGACTTCTTTTTACTGTTGGGACTAACATCACAACAATATTTCAAAACCGTCTCCTTTTTTCAAACTTCAAAAATTTTTAAACAGACTGAATAACAAGGATTACCACTCACTTTTTCTCATCATTCTGTGATATATAATTTCTTATCTTATGCCCTGAAGATGATCTATTTAATAGATCGAAACACTGCAGCGTCGGCAAATAAACTCATCATTTAACCCATTTAAACCTGTGTTTTTTTCATTTTTCTTGATATATTACATATATATATATATATATATATATATATATATATATCCACAGTCACGTGTTTCGAGGTTTACCTCTCATCAGTGGGGCTACACGTTAACAGCTACCCCTGGCCGGGTTTCAGACCTAAATGAATTTTTGTTAACCAAGTCTCCTACCCGTGTGGCCAGCTGTCAAATATAGGAGAATATTTAATTGATACATTACTAAGCGGAAATGAATTCACTAGAGTCCTCGAACTTTGTAAACAAAGTAAGGGTTAGCTTCATGCCAAAACGGTGCATTTTACAATTAAATACCTATTAAGAGAACTTAACCAAATTGGGATATATATATATATATATATATATATATATATATATATATATATATATGTTAAATTATTATTATTGTTGGAGAATTGATTATAGAGGGCTCAATTACTTATGTAAGAGCTTTATTTATTTATTTATTTATAATTAATAATACAATTGAAAAGTCGGTCCTACCATTGGTTTCTGAATAACACTTTTTCGGTGTTATTCGTCGTCAGAGGCGTTGACTTTTGAAAAAATGGACAGTTTTAAACTTTTGGCCCACACAGGAAAAAATTCGTAATATGGAATTGGACTAACCAAAACATCAGACCGCCATAATTAAGAATTTACATATAAATGAATACACACAAACTAAAATAAATATAAAAATAAAATAAAAATAAAAACGGAAAAAAAATTTAAAATCACCATAAAAACACGAGACCCAATGACAACAATGGGCGATGTTGCTTTTTAAAACCGTTGAAAGGAAGGCCCCGAAACGGTTTGCACATTCTCTCCTGATGATCCCATGCATTTGTAAACATCCTTTGTTTTTTCAATATTTCAAATTCACACTGTCGGATTAAGTTCCATTTTATTTCACTTACTTGTCTATGAAAAAACTTTACATATGAATGTTTATCCCTCTGAAGATATTTATCCATAAACACCACGGATTTACCTACACTTATTGGTTACTTATTTAATAGTTGGATTATATTACGAACAATTTTGATATTTTGATATACACTTTTTATATAATTATACACTTTTTTAAATATTTTACATCAGGCTCTTTTGAGTCTTTTTATAATCTTTAATGCTTCTGATTTTTTTTTAAATTAAAAATAAAATTCATTTTATTTTAAATAAAATTCATTCTATTTTTAATACAGACAGCGCATCTTTTTTAAATATTCCAACTTTTGACTAGCAGGGTTCTGTTTGCACATTGATGCCGATGAATGACGAAAGCAAAATGCAATAACGAATAACGGATCACGTAAACAAGAGCTAAATGTTTAAAACTGTCCATTTTTTTCAAAAGTCAACGCCTCTGACGACGAATAACACCGAAAAAGTGTTATTCAGAAACCAATGGTAGGACCGACTTTTCAATTGTATTATTAATTATAAATAAATAAATATATATATATATATATATATATATATATATATATATATATATATAAACATCATTACCACTAACCCAGAGCGCCCCAGCAGTATCTCACGATACCACCAGACTTTGTCGGTTTTGTAGAAACAATGATACTCACCATCGTGAAGAATAAGTTCCAATTACCGTCGAACTAGGAAGACAAGGTAGCATGCGATTGTAACTTAATACAAACTCGAAATGCCACAAAGTTCTACTTAGCTGCTGTTATCAAAACCAACAGTAGGCTAACTGACTTCAATAGGTTTGATGTCACAATGTAGGATTGTCATATCCACGCTGATGCGGTTAGAGCTTTATATATATATATATATATATATATATATATATAGAGAGAGAGAGAGAGAGAGAGATGAACAAACTGAGATATATAGATAGGATTTGTTTGGTTACTTTGTTTGGCATATAGATATTTGTGGTTCATCTAATGCCAACTCCATCATTGTAGAAGGGCAAAACATCAAGAAGGGAAGGGAAAAACGATAGTGTGGGTGTTTAGAGGCATCAGTTTAGGGAGGATTGGTTTGGTTTGTTTAATGGTCTATAGACGTTTTCTGTGTTATATAATGTCAAATCCATCTCTGTGGAAGAAGTGTATAAATATATATATATATATATATATATATATATATATATATATATATATAATTAATGTTGATATTATGATTTCACACTCATAACTTCAAGTTTCTTGGTAGTCCAATCATCAGATGAGAAGTGGTTGAGATGTCAAAAACTAGTCGTGAAATGGTAAAAATCAAATGTTTAGCGTTTATATGCAGCGTTTTTCACGCGATGGGAAATGTAAAGCTAAATATATATATATATATATATATACATATATATATATATATATATATATATATAGTGTGTGGGATTGTCATTGTTTCAGCTTATACTGGAACGGTGTACCAAACGCATTATTATTGGTAGAGTGCTCAATATAAAATAGAGCTGTTATATAATATAATAAAATAAATATATAAAGGTTTTACATATCTATTTATTTGGTGACAAAGGAACATTCACGACCATTTTGGTTTCATGCATGCGTAATTGCAAACAATCTTCAGGTGACGTTGTTTCAAAGGCATTTTGTGGGTCATTTAATGTCAAATCCATCCTTGTAGAAGAACAGTATATAGATAGATAGATGTGAACAGACTGAGATAGATAGATAGATAGATAGATAGATAGAAAATAAGTTTGATAGATAGATAGATAGATAGATAGATAGATAGGATTTGCTTGGTTAATTTGTTTAATGGCATATAGATTTTTGTGGGTTATTTAATGCCAAATCCATCCCTGTAGAAGAACAGTATATAGATAGATAGATAGATAGATGTGAATAGACTGAGATAGATAGATGGATTGATAGATAGAAAATAAGGTTGATAGATAGATAGATAAATATATAGATATATAAGTATATAGATAGATATATGTGAATAGACTGAGATAGATAGATGGATTGATAGATAGAAAATAAGGTTGATAGATAGATAGATAGATTGATTGATAGGATTTGCTTGGTTACTTTGTTTAATGGCATATAAATTTTTGTGGGTTATTTAATGCCACAGATATCCTTGTAGAAGTATATATATATATATATATATATATATATATATATATATAAACAAATTTTTTTTGTGATGAAACAAAGAAAATAAAGTGCTCAATCACAAATTGTGAAAGCTAATATTCATTTAAATTGCTGAGTTTTTATAGATCAATGTTTATTATAAACAGCTACCCAGGTTTCATGCCAAGGGGCAATCATCAGATTGTTGAGTTAGATCCCATGGTGTTTATTGAAGATCTTTTCTTAATGTCAGGCGGTCCAGAATGTGACATTAAGAAAAGATCTTCAATAAACACCATGGGATCTAACTCAACGACCTGATGATTGCCCCTTGGCATGAAAACCTGGTAGCTGTTTATAATAAACATTGATCTATAAAAACTCAGCAATTAAATATATATATATATAATATATAATAATATATTATATATATATATATATATATATATATTCACCGACTGTACATCTGCAAAGGGATAAGAATCCTCCAATGGTGCCACGGTTTGGCTGTGGGTGGCGATCCGTGATTGAGTGACACCAGATACCCTGAAAACACAATTATGTCACCCAATACATGAACAATTCTACGCAGAAATGCGTCATAATTTTCAGCCACTCCTGTCTCCTCCATTCGAGTAAATTATTAGAATTTAAATATGCGCCGAATTGGAATTTATACGTGACACGCAACACGAATGCGAAACGCAACAGGAACAATTACATTTGGATAAATACTTAGAAAAAAAAAAACCCAAAACAATTCCAGTCTTCATGAGATTCTGGAGAATTAGAATCTGAATATGTTTTCTTAGAGTTTTTTCTATAAAAAAAAGGTTGGTAATAATCCTGAAACCTTAATTTAATACCGAACAGTTTTGCATTTAGGTTAGGGTACACTTACTTTCAAAATAGTGCCGTTCTTTTTTTTGGCGGGGGGGGGGTGATGAGGAGGGAGAGGAGTGGGAGGAGAAAGAGGAGGAGAAGGTGTAGTAGTAGTAGTAGTAGTAGATCTTGTTTTGACTAAAGAGAAGAGAAACCCTCGTTTGAGTTCAGAGTTTCCAATCTCCTACATTTTTTTTACAAAGACGGTAAGCCTCTTAAGTCGGTGGAACCATTCACATACCTAGGTAGTAATATCTCGTCCGCGGAGAGCGATGTTAATACACGGATAGGAAAGGCATGGTCAGCCACAAACAAACTATCAGTCATATAGAAATCCAATCTCACTGAAAAGCTAAACCGACAATTCTTCTAGGCTGTGGTCATATCAGTGCTACTGTATGGCAGCACCACTTGGACCCGAACGAAGCGCCGTGAGAATAAGCTAGATGGGAGCTGCACAAGAATGCTGCGTGCAGTCTTGAACAAATCGTGGAAAACAGCACAAGGAAGCAACTGTATGGCCCCTGCCCCCCATCTCACAGACCATACAGGTGAGACGGACTAGGCATGCAGGATACTGCTGGAGAAGCAAGAACGAGTTCATAAGTGACGTTCTCCTCTGGAAGCCGGTACATGGACATGCTAATGTGGGCCGCTCACCAAGGACCTACATAGACCAACTGGGCGAGGATGCTGGTTGCTGCGCAGAGGACCTCCCAGGTGCAATGAGTGATAGAGAGGGTTGACAAGAGATTGTCATGGATATCCGTGATACATGCGTGACATGGTATATATATATATATATATATATATATATATATATTGGTACAAGGTGATTCTAGGCTGGTCCACGATACCTATGGTATTCAAGGCCTTTTTATTCACAAATATATATATATATATATATATATATATATATATATATATTATGTCTTTTTATGTTGAAGTTGGGCGTTATTATGAAGCATTTAAAAATAAATGAAGGAACTCGATGTTAGGGAGTACTGGATTCACTTATTTTTTAATTATTTGTTATCATAAATTTTCGGGATCCTTAGATTCCCTTCTTCATCCCGATAATTAATGATAATAAATAATAGAAAATAAGTGAATCCAGTACTCCATAACATGAAGTTCTTTCATTTATTTTTATATGCTTCATAATATCGCCCAACTTCAACATAAAAAGACATAAGAATATATACCGAGAGAAGCATACGGAGACCCCTAAACTACAATATATATATATATATATATATATATATATATATATATATATATATATATATATATATCAAGAAAAATGAAAAAACACAGGTTTAAATAGATCGAAACACTGCAGCGTCGGCCAATAAATTCACCACTTAACCCATTTAAACCTTGTTTTTTCAATCTTTCTTGATACTAGCAAATATATGCACCCTCCGGGTGCAAGTATTTAAGTTTTAATGTAATAAAATATTGTATTAAATTAGAAAGGCTAATGAAACTAAATAAGAATACAGATCAAAAGATTTGAAACAGAGGGAATATAATAAAAGATTTGAAACAGAGGGAGTATAATAAAATATGGAACAACTGAAACTTACTCTTCCATCACTCTCGTCTTTCATTGTTATTTTTTCTAATTTAAGTATTTAGTTAAAAGAGGAAGTAAAGAATAAAATGGCAGTTATTTTATCTTGTTAATGGATTTCATTTAAGATTCGTCGAAGAGATTGTTGCTTATATTCATTAAAATAAAACCAAACAGTTAGAAATCAATAATACTAAGCACATATTTATTAAATTCGATTTTTTAATATTAATATGCAAATTAGCCTTCCCGTTCACACTGTAAACTGCTATTTTGTTGTATATATAAATATAATTGCATGCTGTCAGTATGTAGACATAGTTAACAGTATTAATAATGTAAGACAATTTTATTAATAATTGAGGTTTAGATAAAAATAAAATCATGGAGAATGTGATGTCAATAACTAAGAGAATTGTGACATGAGTAGGAATATAGTTTCGGTTACAGACAGAAAAACACACAATCTCCATTATAATAAGATATTACATACCGTCGGATTTACTTCCTTTCTTCACACACACACACACACACACATATATATGTGTGTGTGTGTGTGTAAATAATCAATTGACTTGTCGTCCTGTAATCTAAAACACAGAAAAGATTTGAAATATTTACTTCAATATTATCGATCGAAATTTAATTTAATTTTACTCCCAGTCGACGCTGAGTAGTCCCTGTAAATTTAATATCGGCGAGATGTTTAGCAATCGTGTGAAGAATTTGTATCTTTGATTGTCGGGGTGATGAAGATGCTGATCTGAACCAAAAGGAATTCAATTCTTCAATTGGGTTCGTTTCCTTCTTGACGCCAATTTCTAAAGGTGACTCTTCTTTATTCAAGAGGAACGAAATAATTACTCTTCCCGCTAAAAAGGTGACAATCATTTTCAAGAACTGAAACGTTGATGAAATAAATGAATATCTGACATCACAAAGGCTCAAGTATATTTATTGACATGAAGTGGACGCCATTACAAGTAAATTAATTCTCAGTCTGATAATTCTGGTGACACGTGAAACTAAGAGTAACGGAACAAGTATATTTGTTGACATGAAATGTACTCATTATGAATTAGTTGATTCTCCATTCAAGGAAATAAAATTCAGTTGTTTAAAGTGAGTAGGTCATTAAATACACAACCAATTATAACGATTTTCAATTGAGAATACATATTTACCAATCCCTCCACACGAGTAGGACGTGACACTTTAAGGTCAATTTATTAAGCGGAGTTTAGCAGATTGGAATTCAGTTTTCCTTCTCCTGGTTATCTAGCCATGGTTAAAGAGCCCAGTTTGCCCTGCTATTTACCTATAGCTGGACGAAGAATTTGATTTATACCTTTCCCAAGGGTATTTCAATTCAGAATTTTTCTTCTCCTTGACTGCTTGCTGTTGTGACTGAATTTATCAAATATAACATTGAAAATCCGGAAAAAAAGGTTTATTACTTTTTATACAGGAATAAAGATAATAGCGTCAACGCGCAGTTCTCCAACAGTATGACTAGATATTGAAGAAATAAAAGAAAATCTAACACTGCAAAAGATCAAGTATGTTTGATGGCTTGAAGTGTACTCTGTTATAAGTAAATTAGTCATTAATCTTATAATTGTGGTGACACGTGAAACGGAACAAATATCGAGATATACTCATTTTACAGTTTAGATTTTACACCTGCTCTGCTATCAAAGGATCGAGCACTTTCTAGCTGATATGCTTGTATCTGCATGTTCAGACCTAGTGCAAAAAACATGTTTAGTACTCATTTTTCGGAATCTATGAACAGATATAACTATTAGTATCATCTGCGTTATTGTCCTCACCGTTATTGTTATCTGTACAACGTTTCAGCCGATATGTCCTCCGGCCTTCTTAAGTTATTTCTTGTCGAACCCAGGAACCTTCTCGAACTCGGTAACCTTCTTTTCGGACTCGGCAACCTTCTTGTCGTAATCGGGAACCTTCTAGTCGTAATCGGGAGCCATCACGGAACTTTGAACCTAACCCTTTATTCAGTCCATGGAGGTATCCTGTTCTTATTCCGTTAACCATAGCTGGGGTTGAGGCATTAAGCTGTGTTAATTATCATTCTATATTACTGCTGCCCTTGATCAGGATTGAACCTGCAGTCTATAAATAACTGTCACTTAGAACTGTCTTAACCTAACTCCTTTATCCATGTGTCCAATTGAAGAAGGCCAGAGGGCACATTGGCCGAAATGCTGTACAGATAACAATGATGATGAGGAGAATAGTCCGAATAACGCAGATAGTACTCATCATCAAGCCTCATCTCAAACATCCAGAGAAATAGATATAGCTATGTTTACTGATTGTTTTTTTGCTTTTTTTGTTTTTGTCGCGGGGTGTAATTTAGGATGGGAATCCCTCACAAACATAGCATCGTAATTCTAAATAGAAATAAATTTGATTAATTTCATACAACTTGAAATATTATTTACCTACCGATGCCCCTAATTTTTAATCGAAATAAATTTATTTAATTTCGACATCAATTAAATTATTCTAGTATGAAACTTATTTCATGGAATTACAAATCTTATTTAGCGAGAAACCAACGTAATTTAAAAAATAAATATATTTGATTTATTTCATAGAATTATAATTTTTTTTCTTCAATCAACATAACTAATTTCTAACTCGAATGAATGTAATTAATTTAATACTAGCTTAATTATTCAATTAATTTAAACTCGTTTGTATTATTTGTGTGAATATTTGAGATGACGCTTGTGTATAATTTCAAATAATGACGTCATTGTTTTTGCACGTTTATCTCGTGGTGCATTTCGAATTGATAGCCGTGCAAAAACAATGACGTAACCATATTAGTAAAGCATTTAATTCTAAGATTAACATCAACAAACAAATAAATTAAAACTTATTTGTTTAATTCTAACAATTTATAAACGAGCAAATAAAACAATGAGTAACAATATAAAGTCCTTCCGGTGTATAAATTTTGGGGAACATACTGGCGTGCTGGTGAAGATATCTGGTATCTTAGGGTGATTTCTCTGTGAGGATTGCAGGTCGCTACCTCATCGGCACTGGTCCGGGGTCTTCTGGTGATTTTTGGCACTTTGTGTAAATAATAACCAACATTAAATGACATCAAAGCTTTCTTCTAATATTGACAGCCGTTCGTTTGCACGTTATTCGACATTGACGAACGGGCCTACAACCGAAGTCTCATAGCCATCATTAAGTAACACCAAAGAACAACCAAAGGATCATCATACCCAACATTAAGGAAGGAACAACCAAAGGATCATACCCAACATTAAGGAACACCAGGAACAACCAAAGGATCATACCCAACACTAAGGAACACCAAGAACAACCAAGGATCATACCCAACATTAAGGAACACCAAGGAACAACCAAAGGATCATACCCAACATTAAGGAACACCAGGAACAACC
>CM042174.1:56256325-56259047 GCA_023376005.1 Doryteuthis pealeii
AAAATTGTCTTACATTATTAATACTGTTAACTATGTCTCCATACTGACAACATGCAATTATATTTATATATACAACAAAATAGCGGTTTGCAGTGTGAACGGGAAGGCTAATTTGCATATTAATATTAAAAAATCGAATTTAATAAATATATGCTTAGTATTATTGATTTCTAACTGTTTGGTTTTATTTTAATGAATATAAGCAAAAATCTCTTCAATGAATCTGAAATGAAATCCATTAACAAGAAAAAATAACTGTCATTTCATTCTTTACTTCCTATTTTAACTAAATACTTAAATTAGAAAAAACAACAATGAAAGACGAGAGTGATGAAAGAGTAAGTTTCAGTTGTTCTATTTTTCGATTATACCCCCTTCTGTTTCAAATCTTCTTATATGCATTCTTATTTAGTTTCATTAGCATTTCTAATTTAATACAATATTTTATTACATTAAAACTTAAATACTTGCACCCGGAGGGTGCATATATTTGCTAGTATATATAAGGTATCCAAATGACTAGTAGTAAGGGATGATTCCACCTGGGATCCTCAAAATGCTCTTGTAAGTGCAAACATACATTCATACAAGGATTTTTATAAATCCCTTAAGAGAGCTCAATGTATAACAATCAATAAATTAGACTGAATACAGAGCAATATTTAATCTTCAAAGAAAGAAAAAACTTACTAAACGGTCATTCCGTAATAAATTTATTTCGACCAAAAGCTTAAACGGCATTTAAATTTTTTTTCAAGATTTTACAAAATCCTTAAATGACTGAATTTGTAAAAAAAAATATTGAAAAAAAATTCGTAAAAAAGATTTGTAAAAATTTTAAAAGACTTTTGAGCTTTTGGTTGAAATAAATTTATAACGGAATGACAGTTTGTTAAGCTGTTAAGTTCTGTATATCTCTCTCTCTATCTTTCTATCTATCTATCTATCTATCTTTTTAGCGATCTATCTTTTTAGCAATCTGTCTATCTATCTATCTATCTATCTATCTATCTATCTATCTATCTATCTTTTTAGCGATCTATCTTTTTAGCAATCTATCTATCTATCTATCTATCTATCTATCTATCGCTCTCTCTCTCTCTCTCTCCTCTCTCTCTCTCTCTCTATATATATATATATATATATATATATATATATATATATATATCGATCTCTCTCTATCTATTTATCTTTTTAGCCGACTATCTTTTTAGCAATCCGTCTATCCATCTATCTTTTTAGCCATCTATCTATCTATCTATCTATCTATCTATTTATCTATCTATCTTTTTAGCGATCTATCTTTTTTAGTAATCTGTCTATCTATCTATCTATCTATCTATCTATCTATGCGTCTATCGATCTATCCATCTATCTTTTTAGCCATCTGTCTATCTATCTATCTATCTATTTATCTATCTATCTTTTTAGCGATCTATCTTTTTAATAATCTATCTATCTATCTATCTATCTATCTATCTATGCGTCTATCGATCTATCCATCTATCTATCTATTGATTTCTGGCATATCTTTTGACTGAGCTATATATGCGTGTAATTGTTGTCTATCGTATTTCCTATATTCCAAGTCTTTTCTTTGCACTTCACCCCCCACCCCTCCTGCCCATACCCCTGTCGACATTCTACTATTATTGTTTTATTGCGATTTTTAGCCCCCCCCCTCTTTATTCTTTTGAAGTTAACCCAACCGGTCAATACGCCGCCCAGCCTTTGACTGCCAGAACAAACGAAACGCAAAATCGGAAATAGAGTATCAACTTCCGACCAGACTTGAACACGCATCTCTCAACTCGTGAGTCCACCTTTCAAAGGCGTCGGCCGCAGCCACGGAAATGTAGATGATTAAAAAGAGCAGCAGGCTGACGCCGCTTTATTACCTATGTATCAATACTCTTGTTCCTTAATCTTCCGACCGTTGTCCTCTTGCATCAACTTCTGGTTTAGAAAGTGAAACCGTACCAAATCGTCCAAGATGGAATGCAAAATTATCAAATCTTTCGGCATATTTCTTCCCTTTTTTTCACTTTCTTTCTTTTTTCTATGTTTCTTTCTTTCTTTCTTTCTTTCTTTTTTTTCTTTTTTCTATGTTTCTTTCTTCCTTCTTCTCTTTCTTTCTTTCTTTTTTCTATGTTTCTTTCTTCCTTTCTCTCTCTGTTTCTTTCCTTTTTCTATGTTTCTTTCTTCTTTCTCTCTCCTCTTTCTTTCTTTTTTTTTTTTCACTTTCTTTCTTTCTTTCTTTCTTTTTTCTGTTTCTTTCTTCCTTTCTCTCTCTCTCTTTCTTTTCTTTTTTCTATGTCTTTCTTTCTTTCTTTTTTTCTCTCTTTCTTTCTTCTTTCTTCTTCTCTTTCTTTCTTTTTTTTTTTCTATGTTTCTTTCTTTTCTTCTTTTCTTTCTCTCTTTCTTTCTTTTTTTCTATGTTCTTTCTTTCTTCTTTTCTGTCTCCTTTCTTTCTTTTTTCTTTCTTTTCTTTTTTTCACTTTCTTTCTTTTTTCTATGTTCTTTCTTCCTTCTTTTTCTTTTCTCTCTTTCTTTCTTTCTTTTTTCTATGTTTCTTTCTTTCTTCTTTTCTTCTCTCTTTCTTTCTTTTTTCTATGTTTCTTTCTTTCTTCTTTTCTTTCTCTCCTCTTTCTTTCTTTTTCTAATGTTTCTTTCTTCTTACTTTTCTTTTCTCTCTTTCTTTTTTCTCTTGTTTTTTTTCTAT
>CM042174.1:56259147-56318835 GCA_023376005.1 Doryteuthis pealeii
ACAACTGCCCTTTAATATATGTATAGAAAACCAAGGCCCTTGGTGATATTTAATGTGTATATATATTTACTTTGTCGTTAATTGTTTTATTTTCGAAGGTTTCCTCCGTACATTACATATACAACACAAACTGCCCTTTATATATGAAGAAAACCCAAGCCCTGGTAATTTAATGTGATATATTATTTACCTTTGTCGTTAATTGTTTTATTTTCCGAAAGTTTCCTCGGACATACATATACACACAACTGCCTTTTATATATGTATAGAAAACCAAGCCCTGGTGATATTAATGTGTATATATTATTTTACTTTGTTGTTAATTGTTTTATTTCGAGTTTCCTCAGGACATACATATACACACAACGCCCCTTGTATATATGTATAGAAAACCAAGCCCTTGGTGATATTAATGTGTATATATATTTACTTTGTCGTTAATGTTTTTATTTTTCGAAAGTTTCTTCAGGACATACAACATTACACACAACTTCCCTCTTTATATGTATAGAACAAACCCAAGCCCTGGTGATATTAATGTGTATATAATATTTACTGTCGTTAATTATTTTATTTTCAAAGTTTCCTCTGGACATACACATTACACACAACTGCCCCTTTATATTATGTATAGAATACCTCCGGACATACACATACACACTCAACTGCCCTTAATATATGTATGAATTACCTCCGGACATACACATTTACACACAACTGCCCTTTATATATGTATAGATAAAATTCACATGATAACTATAAAAGCTTATTATAGAACAGAGGTTAGTATTAAAAGTATCTATGAAAATCATTAAATGATGGTGTTTATAAATGATTTCGAATGATAAAACATTGATTTAAATTAATATTATCAACTAATTCACAAAGTAGCTTTTGATTAAACTCCTTAATTTACTTTAAATAATAGCTAATTAGATTAATGAGCCAATTAGCTAGGAAAAAGTAAACATAATAAGGCAGGGGGAAACTTTTTTAAAATTATTATATGTAATCTCTTATTAAGAAATTTGAAAAAACAGTGCTTTCAAAAATTAGATGAATTTATATCATCAACGCTTAACGGTTTCGGTTTCTTTAAACCCTTCATCAGGATGTATTAAAGGGTGAAGAAAATTGATGGATGTTTTTAATGGAGACAGGGAGATAAAAAAAAAATCTTTGCTAACATTTTTTTTCTTGGTAACAAAAAAAAAAATAAAATATTACACTCAAATTCTAATGACACCACACAGATTGCTAATAAAATTATAAGACACTGAATTATTTTCCAGTTGAGGAAAATTGGCCCCAAGTAGAGGTGTCTATCCCTAAGAAGCAAGCGTATGTATTTCTTAACCCATAAAAATGATATTGCCACAAAACCTACACAAGAAAAAAAAATTATAAAGATTTTTTTAATCTCCTTGTTCATCCATGAAATATTTCATCATTTCTTCATCCTAATACATCCTATTCTTGCGTTACTACTTGTTATATTTTTTTTAGCTGTTTCATGGGGCCAGTTTTTTGTATGGACTTTTTGTGTTGTGTGTTGAACTCCCTAACTGAGTAAATCTTGGAAGATTTTGGTAGATATTCAATAACTCTACCAGTTTGTATACATATATCTTTTCCTATGGTGACCATGACATTATTGGGGAAAATTCATTTTTACAATATATCATTATTTATATTTTGAAGCAATTACAATGCGTATAAAAATTAAAAATAAAATATTGTCCAATGCTTTAATTAGCTAGCAAAAAAGCAAAGACATAATAAGGAAACTTTTTAATACCTTATATGGTAACTCTTATTAAGAAATTTTGAAAAAACAAGTGTTTCCAAAAATAGATGAACTTATCATCAACGTTTAAAACGTTTCGGTTTCTTTAAACCTTCATCAGGATGTATTAAAGGGTGGAAGAAAATTGATGGCTGTTTTATGGGATGGACAGGAGATAAAAAATCTTTAGAAAAAAAAATGTTTCTTGTGTACAAAAAAAAAAATTAAAAAATAATAATAAAATTTTTTACACTCAGTTAATCTAATGACACATACCAATTGACC
Organism: Doryteuthis pealeii; assembly: GCA_023376005.1. Classification (NCBI taxonomy): domain Eukaryota; kingdom Metazoa; phylum Mollusca; class Cephalopoda; order Myopsida; family Loliginidae; genus Doryteuthis; species Doryteuthis pealeii. The sequence continues at coordinate 56,261,219 of CM042174.1, forward strand.
TTAATAACAATTATTAGACGACTGAATTATTTCCATTGAGAAAAATTGGCCCCCAAGTAGAGGTGTCTATCCCTAAGAAAAGCAAGGTATGTATTCTACCCTATAAAAATGATATTGCACAAAACCTACACAAGAAAAAAAAATTATAAAGATTTTTTTAATCTCCTTTCATTCCATTAAAAACAACCACAATTCTTCACCCTTTAATTACCACCCTGATTGAAGGTTTAAAGAAACCGCAAAACGTTAAGAGTTGATGAATAAAGTAATGTAATCTCTTATTACAAATTTCTTGGTTCCTACTTTATATTTTTTTAGCTTGGCTTTCATGGGGCCATGTTTGTGTATGACTTTGTGTGTGTGTGTGATTGAAACTCCCTAACTGGAGTAAATCTTGGAGGAATTTAGTAGATTTCTTCAATAAATCTACAGTTCTATACATATATTTTTTCCTTGGTTGACCATGACATATTTCTTATATAATGACGATTTTTTCACTTAGGCCGGAAAATCATTTTTACAATATACCATTATTTATATTTGAAGGCAATTAACAGATGCGTATAATAATAAAAATAAAATAATGTTCACTGGTCTAATCATTTCGAGTATCTTCCATCTTCAGAGACTGTTTTTTGAAAATGGACCGCGGTCTTTGTGTGTTTATACATATTTTTTAAATATAATATTAAAATATATAAATATAATATAAAAGTATATATCTTCATTATAATGGAGATTATGTGTTTGTCTGTCTTTGAAACCGAAAACTATATCACTACCCAAGTCATTAGTTCCCTTGTTATTTAGGTTACATTCTCCATGAATTTTTTATTTTATTTAAACCTCAATTATTAATAAAACTTTTACATTATTAATTACTATTAGCCTATGTACATACTAGATTTTTCCAATGTACCCCACGTGCTACGGGTAAGGGCAAAAGGCCCTTTATTTTAGTGGGACCACCACCAAGCCGTGACTCATGGGTGGCAGGGCAAAAATCGTTGATCCTGACCAGCATTCCCCCTTTCAAAAACAGTCTTCTTGAAGATGGAAGATACTTCGAAAACATTGATTAGACAGTGAACATTATTTTTATTTTATACGCATTGTAATGCCTTCAAAACTATAAATTAAATAATTACTTTACTTAACAGTGCCTTCAAGGAAATTATCAAACACTATTTTTACAATATTTTAAGCCGCCAAGTTGACGTAATTCTGAAAGAAAAATATTAAAATCAAAATTAACAAGTTTTCTTATTACAATTTGTGGTTGGGTTCAGCTTCTTTCTTTTTTTTTTTCATTTTTTTGGGTTGGTCTGCCTGTATCATTAGCTTAATTTAGTTTCCGGTTAGAATGGTCTGATTCTTCCGGTGCGTAACAGTGTCCCTCCTTCCGCTCCTTACTCATCCCTAAACCTATTACCCGGCCTAGCTGGGTGTTCCAGTGTGCTTCGGCCACTGGACTGGGTTTAAAGCTTTACAATTATTAGCGTCGATCCCAGAGGGACCCATCCCTCCAGGCAATACCTACCCTTTATGGGCAAGGGGCTTGGGTTTATTGCCCAGCGCCGAGGGCGCCCTCCTTAGGGGAAATGCCGAAGGATCGACGCAATTTTGTTCTTCGCACTCATGAGCATCGGCTTGTATGGCTGGGCCCACATTTTTTAAAAAACGAGCTTGTGCCTAGCCCATTACAAGTGGGATATGAAGGGGCAAAATACCCCCCTTCTCATTCCCCTGCCTATTAAACGTTCTGCTCTAATCGGCATCAAGACATCTGTAAAACATGGCACAGGCGAGTCTATGTTGTTTGGGGCAGGGGGAAGGCGGCATTCGCCCACTACAAGAAGTGGTTGGTGATTGGTTGGGGTGGGAAATGGTTGGCTGGTTGTTGGTTGGTTTATATGAACACGTTTTCAAACATATGAGTGCACAGGGATCTATGCGGCTAAAGTAAGGAGCTGATGGTAAGGTGTGGCGCTCCACCTCAGCACGCAAAAAACAATCTCCCTGGTCTAGCTCTAGTAAAAGGAGGATAGGCACTCCCTCGCTGATTGGCTGATACCGATGTAGCGTTAGTTTCGTATTTGCCTGGGAGAGTTGTCTGCCCGTTTAGTTTGCTGGTGCCCGCTTAGGGGGCTATAGTATTTAAGCGCCGGGTTCAAAACCCTTTCGGCCTCTCTTTTCCTTGTTCCAGTAACACGAAGACACATGGGCTAGACACTGTCTATCCCTTTCTCGTTGGTGCTCTTGGCCCCACTTACATTACTGTAAGTTTCTTCACACAGCATGGACTATCACTAGGTCTCATGTCTGTACTTTTTATATGTTATCTTGTTACCATTTCATGAATGTGTATATCGTTCTATATGGTAACATTGTTTTACCCCTGTATTTGTATCTTCCCCCCTTCATATCCATGTGATGACTATATTAATTTTGTCCGTTAACCTTCGTCGGAGTCATGTATCCACTATATATAACTGAACCTTTCTTACACGACATTAGGGCCGCCCCGACAACTTTGCTTTTTAGCTGGACCTGTGGCATATACCACAGTTTGAATAATTCAAATAATTACAATGTTTTATATGTTTACTTAAGAGGCTATATGTTAGCATAGTTATTGGTATTGAGTCTCGGAAGACTATAATAAAGTTTTTGTTGCCCCTGAAATTACAGCGCCTCCTGTGACTGAGAAGCCGATGTTTGAAACACATTCTCGACCACAGATTTCTCATTGAAAGCTGCCCCTGAAGTGTTTGATGTGCCGGTTGCTTTGTTGCCGCTGCTTTCTTCTGGACCTTCTGGTGTTGTGTCAGGGTGACTTCTACATGAGCAATCGTCTACAGAGGTCTGCCCAACCGAGGGCGGTCCTGCAGCCAAATTCTTCCAGCGGGAAGGGACAATGCACAAAGTTTCTTTAGTCCTCTTGCAGACATCCTTGAAATCGCAGCTGTATAACAATATACAATATGTTAAAAAGTATAATAATCTTGATTTAACTCTCTTTCTCTCTCTCTCTCCTCTCTCTCTCTCCTCTCTCTCTCTCTCTCTCTCTTCTCTCTCTCTCTCTTGAACGCAGGAGTTTTTTTAAAATATTACATTCGAAAATCTGTTTTGGCCGCAAATTCGACTGCCGCTGATTACTAAAAACATAGGCCGTAAAATTTAAGGCAGGAGGCCAGGGACGACAGTAAGACCAAACATTTACAAAATATATTCCATAATTCAGTATTTCAATATTACAAAAATAACACAAACATGTAACTTTTTTTAAATTGACTTTTTGATTTTACGTTTAAGCATGTTTAAGGGCGACCCCACCAAGGATCATTTGGAATGTTAAATTATTAATAATTGGCTTTGAAATAAATGGGACAAATATGAAATTCTGTCATTAAGCGACACCACGATTATCTGGATTTATTTGCATTTGAACAATTTGGACGGTCTCATTTTTAACCAGGGGGCGTTGCCAGGATGATAAGGACGGAAGTTTTAGGAACATCTATCTATAAAAGGGCAGTTGTGTGAATCTGTATGTCCGGAAGAAACTTCGGAATAAAAAACAATTGACGACGAAGTTAAACATATATACACATTAAATATCAAACAGGGCTGGTTTTTGAGCAAAGATAATGAAGGTTGATTTATATTTGGAAGATAATTAAAAAATAAAAACTTAAATGATAGCAGCTAAAGAATTTCTTTTGCATTTAAGATTTTAAATAGTAGACATTTAATTTTTCTTTCAGAGTGGCTGAATCAACTCAGGTCTTTTTCTACATAGAATTTTAATGGGGCATCCAGACATGATCCATCTCGGGATTTCAGTAATAATAGATCTGCGAGACTAACTTTTTTGCTAACCCCTCTACTTAGGCGACGCTGGGTAGCCGCTTCTAGTACATAGACAAGTTACCCTTATGAGATTTGCGCCCTGTCGCTGGGGCGTTAGAATGCACCGACTGCACCTCTGGAGAGGGGTACGACTCCCCCCAATGGGGCCACCTGTTGGCTTGTGGGTGGCGACCCGTGATGCTTAAGGATAGAACCCAGGTGGATGAGCAGTTCATGACTTGCAATACTCCACTTTGGCCCTATCTTGTTGCTAGACGGGCGGTCCGATCAATCGGCTGGTCACGTCAAGCCCTAGCACCCTATATGATTTTCCCAACCCTATTGCCCTTATGGCAAGCCCCAACGGGTGATAGAAGGGGTGGACTGATGGTCTACATGTCCTGGGAATGACGTTAAACTCAATCTGATGGTGAAGTTTCCAGTTTTGGAGGTTTGGGGAATGTGCAGCACCCCTTCATCACCATTGCTCCCTGGTCCACTCTGACCAACGGAGTGGTAGTACCTGTTAGGTCCCATCTATGGGTTAAATAGAAAAATATATTTATTAAAAAAAGTGTGTGTCTAGTAAGAATTAATTTATTTCAAAACCTTATCGGTATTAAATGACCCACTGAGGTTGATATGCCGTAAAACAAATTCTCTATCTCTCTCTCTCTCTCTCTACGAGATGAGCCTCTCGTCATTAATACCCGAGTATACCAGAAGGGTATATACAGTATAATAGCATAAAGTTCTCAACCATTTTAAACAGATAAACACTTCAAACTTATTTTCAAATCAATGTTTTAAGAGCCAACGTATAAATATCAATCACCTGTAATATCTTATTATAATGGAGATTGTGTGTTTTTTCTGTCTGTAACCGAAACTATATTACTACTCAAGTCACAATTCCTTAATTATTTACGTCAAATTCTCCATTGGTTTCATTTTTTAAACCTCAGTTATTAATAAAAATTGTTTTACATTATTAATACTGTTGACCATATCTACGTACTAATAACATGCAATTTGTATTTATATATACAACAAAATAGCGGGTTACAGTTTGAACGAGAAGGCTAATTTGCATATTGATATTAAAATTTTATTTTAATAAATATGTGCTTGGTATTATTGCATTTCTAATTTTTGGTTTTATTAAGAAATATAAACAAAAATTTCGTGGATAAATCTTAAAGAAATTATTTACAAGAAGAAATAACTGTAATATTATCTTTACTTCCTATTTTAGCTAAATAGTTAAATTAGGAAAATTTACCAATGAAAGAGGGAGTAATGGAAAATGATGGAATAGTTAGTTTCAAAGTTGTTCTATTTTTCGATTATCCCCCTCTGTTGCAGATCTTTTATCTGCATTCTTAGTCAGTTTCATTAGCCTTTCTAATTTAATATATTTTATTATATCAAACTTAAATACTTGCACCCGGAGGGTGCATATATTTGCTAGTATATAAGTATATGTACTTATTTTTTTAAAATCAAGTTTAAGAGCCAAGTAATAATAAAGTTCACTATCATTTTAAGTAGTTAAACAATTCATACTTATTTTGTAAATCAATGTTTTAAGAGCCAACGTATGAATATCAATCATCTGTAATATAAGTGCAGGTGATCAGGGCTGTGGAGGGAAGAAACAGTGATACAATAGTATTTTTAAACAAAGAAAGCCTAGGTGCGGGGGACGCCATCCGCCAGTTGTCTGGGTAAGAGGAAATCTCAGTTAACTAGTAATTCGAAACGCCGGGTAGATCGTCTTACCTATCATATCTGTGAGGCGTTCATTCTTTTCCGGTAGCACGCGTCTTTGCCGCTTTCTCTGCCTCTGTGTGTGTGTGTGAATGGGGAGGCGCACGAGGCGTAACGATTATCGTCGTAGGAAACGGACACGAACAATCGAAATCACATGCCGGACGAGGCTGGCGGCGTTTCCCTTTGTGCTAATGCCCTCGGGTGACGCATGAGTCAACCTCTGTCTATCTTAGTTATGTAAGTAATAAAATTAAAATCAACGGAGTGGTCTATTGTCGACATAAGCCGGACTGCGAGGGAGCCTATCTTCTTTTCAATAGTGCTAGATAGACAGACAGAGAAAGAGAAAAACTGAGTTTTGTTTCGTTCATTCCTCATATTTCTACCATATTTCTGTCGGATTCACTCCAACCCTCTTTTCCTCACACACACACACACACACACATCTATATCTAATATATATATATATATATATATATATATGTTATGTATAGACTTTGTCTTGTGAACGTTGTTTTTTTTAGAACAAAAACAAGAAAAACAGAACAAAAATCACAATTTTAATAATTAATTGTTGTTCTGTTCCTGATTTGATCAATTCCGATATTTCGGGTTAACCTTTCACTCTTTTTCAAGGTATATGAGACGGTTGGAGAAAAAAGGATAGAGGGGGAGAGAGAGAGAAGGAGAGACAGGGAGTAAGGGAGACACAGAGGTGTGAACAAACTAATAAAGATAAATTTAAACAGATTAATTACATATACATATAAACGTAAAGTAGGTGGAGAGCTTTATTGTCACCTATTGAGGGAGACTTCATCCCCTTTTTACTAGGTTAGACCAGGAAAAGTTTTTGCATCTAGAAGAAGAAGAAGAAGAAGAAAGATGTAAGGTTGTGAAGAAAAATATGTTTGCTGTTCATTTCAGCCTCGGTCCTCATGCTATTTAGTTGAATTCTATCTGCTGGATCTTCTCTTTGCTTAATTTCTTCTTTGGGGCTGGGCCAAGCGCGTAATTGTCTTAATTTAAAACCTGTGTGCTTTGATGAAGCTTTATAACACATATTTAATTCAGCGGGAGATCGACCTTCAGAGCATTCGGACTATTATCTCATCTTCATTGTATCTGTACAAACGTTTCCGGCCGATATGCCCTCCGGCCTTCTTCGTGTATTTAAACTTGCCGGACTCGGGAAGCGTCTGGAAAAACTCGTGTTACATAATCATTAGTTACCAATTGATAATGACAATAGTGTAGAATTCAATTAGTACAGGCTGATGGCCTCAGAGTGAGTGACAACGTTTGACCTCACTCTGACCTTGCCTTTCTGCGGATAGGACCGTGAGACCCCAAGAAAGCCCCTTCCGATTTAAGGTGTTAAGCAACTCAGTTAGTTTAGAGTTAGAACTTTAGAAGCGAAGCCTAGCAAGATGTGAGTCTCACTGCGTGATTGTCTGGTGGTGATCTGGTATAAAGTAACATCAAAAGTAAATCGAAGTCTTTGTGTTTATTACTAAAACTAACGATGACACAAGGGCTTCTTATTAAGGAGTGATCCCCAACAAGAAACCAGCACCGAAGTCCAAGAAAACACCACGACAGAACCGCCGATAGTAATAGAAGAACACAAAGCCCGGCCAGAAGACTAGACGACAGAAGTAAGAGGAAGTATATAACATATAGATATTTTTTTACGCCGCAAAGAAAAGGCACTATACAAACACTATCTGCTGGATTCTTCTGCTTTGCTAATTCTTCTTGGCTGGGCCTTAGCGTAATTTGTCTTAATTTAAAACCTGTGTTTGCTTGATGAGCTTTTTATTAGCTCATATTTAATCACCGCGGGAGATCGACTCAGAGCATTTCGGACTATTATTCCTCTCTTCATTTGTTATCTGTACAACGTTTCCGCCGATATACCCTCGGCCTTCTTCGTGTATTTCTTGCCGGGACTCTGGAAGCGTCTGAAAACTCGGAACCTTCTTTTCAAACTCTCGAACCTTCTTTTTGAACTTCCTGTGCACACAGTGACAGGTTACTATAAATGAAGATGAAGACCATCAAGCTGATCAGCTCATCAAGATCCCCGAGGGGATTAAAGTGCGCGGTAAAAATCCAGGACTTTGGTGGAAGTGACAGGTCTCCGAGAACGCTTAACCGTAGCTTTTCGCCTCTGTTTATCACCAATCACACATCATCTTAAAAATTACATTTAAGGTAGAGAAACAATTGGCCCAAAAGGAGGAAGCTGGCCGCCGTACGCACAGTGTGCAGTTCACATTGAAAAATATGATCAAAGGGTGACCAAAGGGATTCAGCTATTAAAATGAGATTCAGTTTTATGCTCATTTTCCCCATCAACGTTGTTATCCTGACCAAGGCAAAAATCCGTAACTTCCTTGGTGAGAAATACGTACGTTCATGTGGACATGTTACCTTGGAGTCCCTTTACCGTTTTTGAAGCCCAGGAAAGACGAATTTTCGTTCTGAAGGTAACAACATAGAGCTTGGTTTTCTCGCTTCTGCTGCACTCATCCAACAGTTGCCCTTTTCTGACACGTAAAATGCCGTCCAAGAATTTTCGACGGAGGTGGACTGTTGGATGAGTGCAGCAGAACGAGAAACAAGCTCTATGTTGTTACCCTTCAAGAACGAATTCGTCTTTCTGGGCTTCAGAAACGGTAAAGGTGACTCCAGGTAACATGTCCACATGACGTACGTATTTCTCACCAAGGAAGTTACGGATTTTTGCCTTGGTCAAGGATAACAACGTTGATGGGGAAATGAGCATAAACTGATCTCATTTTATAGCTGAATCCTTTGGTCACACCTTTGATCATATTTTCAATGTGACTGCACACTGTGCGTACGGCGGCCAGCTCCTTCCTTTTGCCAAATTGTTTCTCTACCTTAATGTAATTTTTAGATGGATGTGTGATGGTGATAAACAGAGGCGAAAGCTACGGTTAAGCGTTACTCGGAGACCTGTCACTTCCACCAGTCTGGATTTTACCCGCACTTTAATCCCCTCGGGGATCTTGATGAGCTGATCAGCTTTGATGGTCTTCATCTTCATTTATAGTACCTGTCACTGTGTGCACAGGAAGTTCAAAAAGAAGGTTCGAGAGTTTGAAAAGAAGGTTCCCGAGTTTCAGACGCTTCCCGAGTCCGGCAAGAAATACACGAAGAAGGCCGGAGGGTATATCGGCGGAAACGTTGTACAGATAACAATGAAGATGAGGATAATAGTCCGAATGCTCTGAGGTCGATCTCCCGCGGTGAATTAAATATGAGCTAATAAAAGCTTCATCAAGCAAACACAGGTTTTAAATTAAGACAATTACCAGCTTAGCCCAGCCCAAGAAGAATTAGCAAAGCAGAAGAATCCAGCAGATAGTGTTGTATAGTGCCTTTTCTTTGACGGCGCTAAATATCTATATGTTATATACTTCTCTTACTCTGGTCGTCTAGTCTTCTGGCCGGCTTGGTTCTTCTATCATCTATCTTGGTCTGGTCTTGTCGTGGTGTTTCTTGGGGACTTCGGGTCTGGTTTCTGTTGGGGATCAACTCCTTATAAGAAGCCTTGTGTCATCGTTAGTTTTTAGTAATAAACACAAGACTTCGATTTACTTTTGATGTTACTTTATACCAGATCACCACCAGACAATCACGCAGTGAGACTCACATCTTGCTAGCTTCGCTTCTAAGTTCTAACTCTAACTAACTGAGTTGCTTACCCCTTAAATCGGAAGGGGGCTTTCTATGGGGTTCTCACGGTCTATCCCCAGAAAGCAAGGTCAGAGTGAGGTCAAACGTTGTCACTCACTCTGAAGGCCATCAGCTGTACTAATATGAATTCTACACTATTGTCATTATCAATTGGTAACTAATGATTATGTAACACGAGTTCCAGACGCTTCCCGAGTCCGGCAAGAAATACACGAAGAAGGCCGGAGGGCATATCGGCGGAAACGTTGTACAGATAACAATGAAGATGAGGATAATAGTCCGAATGCTCTGAGGTCGATCTCCCGCGGTGAATTAAATATGTGTTAATAAAAGCTTCATCAAGCAAACACAGGTTTTAAATTAAGACAATTACCAGCTTGGCCCAGCCCAAGAAGAATTAGCAAAGCAGAAGAATCCAGCAGATAGAATTCAACTAAATAGCATGACGGACCGAGGCTGAAATGAACAGCAACATAATTTTTCTTCACAACCCTTACATCTTCTTCTTCTTCTTCTTCTTCTCAGATGCAAAAACAATTTTCCTGGTCTAACCTAGTAAAAAGGGGATAGTCTCCCTCATAGGTCGACAATAAGCCTCTCCACCTACTTTACTTATATGTATATGTATTAATCTGTTTAAATTTATCTTTATTAGTTTGTTCACACCTCTGTGTCTCCCTTACTCCCTGTCTCTCCTTCTCTCTCTCCCCCTCTATCCTTTTTTTCTCCAGACCGTCTCATATACCTTGAAAAAGAGTGAAGGTTAACCCGAAATATCGGAATTGATCAAATCAGGAACAGAACAACAATTAATTATTAAAATTGTGATTTTTGTTCTGTTTTTCTTGTTTTTGTTCTAAAAAAAACAACGTTCACAAGAACAAAGTCTATACATAACATATATATATATATATTATATATATTATAGATATAGATGTGTGTGTGTGTGTGTGTGAGGAAAGAGGGTTGGAGTGAATCCGACAGAATATGGTAGAAATATGAGGAATGAACGAAACAAAACTCAGTTTTTCTCTTTCTCTGTCTGTCTATCTAGCACTATTGAAAAGAAGATAGGCTCCCTCGCAGTCCGGCTTATGTCGACAATAGACCACTCCGTTGATTTTAATTTATTACTTACATAACTAAGATAGACAGAGGTTGACTCATGCGTCACCCGAGGGCATTAGCACAAAGGGAAACGCCGCCAGCCTCGTCCGGCATGTGATTTCGATTTGTCGTGTCCGTTTCCTACGACGATAATCGTTACGCCTCGTGCGCCTCCCCATTCACACACACACACAGAGGCAGAGAAAGCGGCAAGACGCGTGCTACCCGGAAAAGAATGAACGCCTCACAGATATGATAGGTAAGACGATCTACCCGGCGTTTCGAATTACTAGTTAACTGAGATTTCCTCTTACCCAGACAACTGGCCGGATGGCGTCCCCCGCACCTAGGCTTTCTTTGTTTAAAATACTATTGTATCACTGTTTCTTCCCTCCACAGCCTGATCACCTGCACTTATATTACAGATGATTGATATTCATACGTTGGCTCTTAAAACATTGATTTACAAAATAAGTATGAATTGTTTACTACTTTAAAATGATAGTGAACTTTATTATTACATTGGCTCTTAAAACGTTGATTTTAAAAAAAATAAGTACATATACTTATACTTACTAGCAAATATATGCACCCTCCGGGTGCAAGTATTTAAGTTTTGATATAATAAAATATATTAAATTAGAAAGGCTAATGAAACTGACTAAGAATGCAGATAAAAAGATCTGCAACAGAGGGGGTATAATCGAAAAATAGAACAACTTTGAAACTAACTATTCCATCATTTTCCATTACTCCCCTCTTTCATTGGTAAATTTTCCTAATTTAACTATTTAGCTAAAATAGAAGTAAAGGATAATATTACAGTTATTTCTTCTTGTAAATAAATTTCTTTAAGATTTATCCACGAAATTTTTGTTTATATTTCTTAAGATAAAACCAAACAATTAGAAATCAATAATACCAAGCACATATTTATTAAAATAAAATTTTAAAATTCAATATGCAAATTAGCCTTCTCGTTCAAACTGTAACCCGCTATTTTGTTGTATATATAATACAATTGCATGTTATTAGTACGTAGATATGGTCAACAGTATTAATAATGTAAAACAATTTTTATTAATAACTGAAGGTTTAAAAGAATGAAACCATGGAGAATTTGACGTAAATAATTAAGGGAATTGTGACTTGAGTAGTAATATAGTTTCGGTTACAGACAGAAAAACACACAATCTCCATTATAATAAGATATTACAGGTGATTGATATTTATACGTTGGCTCTTAAAACATTGATTTGAAAATAAGTTTGAAGTGTTTATCTGTTTAAAATGGTTGAGAACTTTATGCTATATACTGTATATACCCTTCTGGTATACTCGGGTATATAATGGACGAGAGCTCATCTCGGTAGAGAGAGAGAGAGAGAGATAGAGATTTGTTTTTACGGCATATCAACCTCAGTGGGTCATTTAATACCGATAAGGTTTTGAAATAAATTAATTCTTACTAGACACACACTTTTTTTATAAATATATTTTTCTATTTAACCCATAGATGGGACCCTAACAGGTACTACCACTCCGGGTCAGAGTGGACCAGGGAGCAATGGTGATGAAGGGGTGCTGCACATTCCCCAAACCTCCAAAACTGGAACTTCACCATCAGATTGAGTTTAACGTCATTCCCAGGACATGTAGACCATCAGTCACCGCCTTCTATCACCCGTTGGGGCTTGCCATAAGGGCAATAGGGTTGGGAAAATCATATAGGTGCTAGGGCTTGACGTGACCAGCCGATTGATCGGACCGCCCGTCTAGCACAAGATAGGGCCAAAGTGGAGTATTGCAAGTCATGAACTGCTCATCCACCTGGGTTCTATCCTTAAGCATCACGGGTCGCCACCCACAGCCAACAGGTGGCCCCATTGGGGGAGTCGTACCCCTCTCCAGAGGTGCAGTCGGTGCATTCTAACGCCCCAGACGACAGGGCGCAAATCTCATAAGGGTAACTTGTCTATGTACTAGAAGCGGCTACCCAGCGTCGCCTAAGTAGAGGGGTTAGCAAAAAAAGTTAGTCTCGCAGATCTATTATTACTGAATCCCGAGATGGATCATGTCTGGATGCCCCATTAAAATTCCTATGTAGAAAAAAGACCTTGAGTTGATTCAGCCACTCTGAAAAGAAAAATTAATGTCTACTATTTAAAATCTTAAATGCAAAAGAAATTCTGTACTGCTATCATTTAAGTTTTATTTTTTAATTATCTTCCCAAATATAAATCAAACCTTCATTATCTTTGCTCAAAAACCAAGCCCTGTTGATATTTAATGTGTATATATGTTTACTTCGTCGTCAATTGTTTTATTTCCGAAGTTTCTTCCGGACATACAGATTCACACAACTGCCCTTTATAGATAGATGTTCCTAAAACTTCCGTCCGTTATCATCCTGCAACGCCCCCTGGTTAAAAATGAGACCGTCCAAATTGTTCAAGATGCAAATAAATCCAGATAATCTGGTGTCGCTTAATGACAGATTTCATATTTGTCCCATTTTATTTCAGCCAATTTTAATAATTTAACATTCCAAATGATCTTGTGTCGCTTACATGCTTAACGTAAAATCAAAATCAATTTAAAAAAAAGTTACATGTTTGTGTTATTTGTAATATTGAAATACTGAATTATGGAATATATTTTGGTAATGTTGATCTTATGTCGTCCCTGGCCTCCTGCCTTAATTTACGCTATGTTTTAGTGAATCAGCGGCAGTCGAATTTGCGGCCCAACAGATATTTTCCGAATGTAAATATTTAAACTCCTGCGTTCAAGAGAGAGAGAGAGAAGAGAGAGAGAGAGAGAGAGAGAGAGAGAGAGAGAGAAGAGAGAGAAGAGAGAGAGAGTTAAATCAAGATTATTATACTTTTTACATATTGTACTATGTTACAGCTGCCGATTCAAGGATGTCTGCAAGAAGGATCTAAGATACTTTGGCATTGCCCCTTCCCGCTGGAAGAATTTGGCTCAGGACCGCCCTCGGTGGCGGCAGACCCTCTGTAGACGATTGCTCATGTAAGAAGTCACCCTGACACAACACCAGAAGGTCCAGAAGAAAGCAGCGGCAACAAAGCACCGGCACATCAACATCTTCAGGGGCAGCTTTCAAATGAGAAATCTGTGGTCGAGAATGTGTTTCAAACATCGGACTTCTCAGTCACAGGAGGCGCTGTAAATTCAGGGGCACAAAAACTTTATTATAGTCTTCCGAGACTACAATACCAATAACTATGCTACAATAGCTCTTAAGTAAACATATAAAACATTGTAATATTTGAATTATTCAACTGTGGTATATCCACAGGTCCAGCTAAAAAGCAAAGTTGTCGGGGCGGCCTAATGTCGGTGTAAGAAAGGTTCAAAGTTATATATATTGGATACATGACTCCGACGAAGGTTAACGGACAAAAAATTTAATATAGTACATCACATGGATATGAGGAGATACAAAATACAGGGGTAAAACAATGTTACATATAGAACGATAAATACACATTCATGAATGGTACAAGATAACATATAAAAGTACAGACATGAGACTAGTGATAGTCCATGCTGTGTGAAGAACTTACAGTAATGTAAGTGGGGCCAAGAGCCCCAACGAGAAGGGATAGACAGTGTCTAGCCCATGTGTCTCGTGGTTACTGGAACAGGAAAAGAGAGGCCGAAAGGGTTTGAACCCGGCGCTTAAATACTATAGCCCCCTAGCGGGCACCAGCAAACTAAACCGGGCAGACAACTCTCCCAGGCAAATACGAAACTAACGCTACATCGGTATCAGCCAATCAGCGAGGGAGTCTATCCTCCTTTTACTAGAGCTAGACCAGGGAGATTGTTTTTTGCGTCTGAGGTGGAGCGCCACACCTACCATCAGCTCCTTACTTTACCGCATAGATCCCTGTGCTACTCATATGTTGAAAAACGTGTTCATATAAAACCAACCAACCAACCAGCCAACCATTCACCCAACCAATCAACCAACCACGTTCTTGTAGTGGCGAATGCCGCTCCCCCTGCCCCAAACAACATAGACTCGCCTGTGCCATGTTTTACAGATGTCTTGATGCCGATTAGAGCAGACAGTTTAATAGGCAGGGGAATGAGAAGGGGGGGTATTTGCCTCATATCCCACTTGTATGGGCTAGGCACAAGGCCTCGTTTTAATGTGGGCCCACCCACAAGCCGATGCTCATGAGTGCGAAAGAACAAAAATTGCGTCGATCCCTTCGGCATTCCCCCTCAAGGAGGGCGCCTCAGGCGCTGGGCAATAAACCCAGCCCTGCCCATAAAGGGTAGGTATTGCCTGGAGGGATGGTCCTCTGGGATCGACGCTAATAATTGTACTTTAACCCAGTCCAGTGGCCGAAGCACACTGGACCCCCAGCTAGGCCGGGTAATAGGTTAGGGGAATGAGAAGGAGCGAGAAGGAAGGACACTGTTACGACCGGAAGAATCAGACCATTCTAACCGGAAACTAAAATTAGCTCATGATACAGGCAGACCAACCCAAAAAAATGAAAAAAAAAAGAAGAAGCTGAACCCACACCACAAATTGTATAAGAAAACTGTTAATTTTGATTTTAATATTTTTCTTTCAGAATATACAGTCAACTTGGCGCTTAAAATATTGTAAAAATAGTGTTTGATAATTTGCTTGAAGCACTGTTAAGTAAAGTATATTATTATTTATAGTTTGAAGGCAATTACAATGCGTATAAAATAAAATAATGTTCACTGTCTAATCAATTTCGAAGTATCTTCATCTTCAGAGACTGTTTTTGAAAGGGGGAATGCTGTCAGGATCAACGCATTTTTTGCACCTGCCACCCATGAGTCACGGCTTGTGGGTGGTCCCACATAAATAGGGCCTTTTGCCTTACCCGTACACGTGGGGTACATGGAAAATACTAGTATGTACATAAGGCTAATAGTATTAATAATGTAAAAGTTTTATTAATAATTGAGGTTTAAATAAAAATAAAAATTCATGGAGAATGTAACCTAAATAACAAAGGGAACTATGACTTGGGTAGTGATATAGTTTCGGTTTCAGACAGACAAACACATAATCTCCATTATAATAAGATATATACTTTTATATTATATTTATATATTTATATTATATTTAAAAATATGTATAAACACACAAGACCGCGTCCATTTCAAAAACAGTCTCTGAAGATGAAGATACTTCGAAATTGATTAGACAGTGAACATTATTTTATTTTATTTTATACGCATTGTAATTGCCTTCAAAATATAAATAATGGTATATTGTAAAAATGATTTTCCCCAATATGTCATGGTCAACCAAGGAAAAAATATATGTATAGAACTGTAGATTTATTGAAGAATCTACTAAATTCCTCCAAGATTTACTCAGTTAGGGAGTTCAACACACACACACACAAAGTCCATACAACAAACTGGCCCCATGAAAGCAGCTAAAAAAATATAAGTAGAACCAAGAAAATTTTGTATAAGAGATTACATTACTTTATTCATCAACTCTTAAACGTTTCGGTTTCTTTAAACCTTCATCAGGGTGTATTAAAGGGTGAAGAAATTGATGGTTGTTTTATGGATGACAGGAGATTAAAAAAATCTTTATAATTTTTTTTTTCTTGTGTAGGTTTTGTGCAATATCATTTTTATAGGGTAAGAAATACATACCTTGCTTCTTAGGGATAGACACCTCTACTTGGGGGCCAATTTTTCTCAATGGAAATAATTCAGTCGTCTAATAATGTTATTACAATCTGTATGTGTCATTAGAATTAACTGAGTGTAAATTTTATTATTATTTTTTAATTTTTTTTTTGTTACACAAGAAACATTTTTTTTTCTAAAGATTTTTTATCTCCTGTCATCCATAAAACAGCCATCAATTTCTTCACCCTTTAATACATCCTGATGAAGGTTTAAAGAAACCGAAACGTTTAAACGTTGATGAATAAGTTCATCTAATTTTTGGAACACTTGTTTTTTCAAATTTCTTAATAAGAGATTACATATAAGGATTAAAAAAAGTTTCCTTATTATGTCTGCTTTTTGCTAGCTAATTAAACATTGGACAATATTTTATTTTATTTTATACGCATTGTAATTGGCTTCAAAATATAAATAATGATATATTGTAAAAATGATTTTCCCCAATATGTCATGGTCAACCAAGGAAAAGATATATGTATAAAACTGTAGAGTTATTGAATAATCTACCAAAATCCTCCAAGATTTACTCAGTTAGGGAGTTCAACACACACACACAAAAAGTCCATACAACAAACTGGCCCCATGAAAGCAGCTAAAAAAATATAACAAGTAGAACCAAGAAAATAGGATGTATTAAAGGATGAAGAAATTGATGAATATTTCATGGATGACAGGAGATTAAAAAAATCTTTATAATTTTTTTTTCTTGTGTAGGTTTTGTGCAATATCATTTTTATAGGGTAAGAAATACATACCTTGCTTCTTAGGGATAGACACCTCTACTTGGGGGCCAATTTTCCTCAATGGAAATAATTCAGTCGTCTAATAATTTTATTACAATCTGTGTGTGTCATTAGAATTGAGTGTAAATATTTATTTTTTTTTTTTTGTTACACAAGAAAAAAAATGTTACAAAGATTTTTTTATCTCCTGTCATCCATAAAACATCCATCAATTTCTTCACCCTTTAATACATCCTGATGAAGGTTTAAAGAAACCGAAACGTTTAAGCGTTGATGAATAAATTCATCTAATTTTTGGAACACTTGTTTTTTCAAATTTCTTAATAAGAGATTACATATAATAATTTTAAAAAGTTGCCTTATTATGTTTACTTTTTCCTAGCTAATTGGCTCATTAATCTAATTAAGCTATTCATTTAAGTAAATTAAGAGTTTTAATCAAAGCTACTTTGTGAATTAGTTGATAATATTAATTTATCATGTTTTATCATTCGAAATCATTTATAAACACCATCATTTAATGATTTTCATAGATACTTTTAATACTACCTCTGTTCTATAATAGCTTTTATAGTTACATGTGAATTTTATCTATACATATATAAAGGGCAGTTGTGTGTATGTGTATGTCCGGAGGTATTCTATACATATATAAAGGGCAGTTGTGTGTATGTGTATGTCCGGAGGTATTCTATACATATATAAAGGGCAGTTGTGTGTATGTGTATGTCCAGAGGAAACTTTGAAAATAAAATAATTAACGACAAAGTAAATATATATACACATTAAATATCACCAGGGCTTGGTTTTCTATACATATATAGAGGGAAGTTGTGTGTATGTGTATGTCCTGAAGAAACTTCGAAAATAAAACAATTAACGACAAAGTAAATATATATACACATTAAATATCACCAGGGCTTGGTTTTCTATACATATATAAAGGGCAGTTGTGTGTATATGTATGTCCTGAGGAAACTTCGAAAATAAAACAATTAACAACAAAGTAAATATATATACACATTAAATATCACCAGGGCTTGGTTTTCTATACATATATAAAGGGCAGTTGTGTGTATATGTATGTCCGGAGGAAACTTCGAAAATAAAACAATTAACGACAAAGTAAATATATATACACATTAAATATCACCAGGGCTTGGGTTTTCTATACATATATAAAGGGCAGTTGTGTGTATATGTATGTACGGAGGAAACTTCGAAAATAAAACAATTAACGACAAAGTAAATATATATACACATTAAATATCACCAGGGCTTGTTTTCTATACATATATAAAGGGCAGTTGTGTGTATATGTATGTCCGGAGAAACTTCTAAAATAAAACAATTAAAGACAAAGTAGATATATATACACATTAAATATCACCAGGGCTTGGGTTTTCTATACATATATAAAGGGCAGTTGTGTGTATATGTATGTACGGAGGAAACTTCGAAAATAAAACAATTAACAACAAAGTAAATATATATACACATTAAATATCACCAGGGCTTGGTTTCTATACATATATAAAGGGCAGTTGTGTGTATATGTATGTCCGGAGGAAACTTCTAAAATAAAACAATTAAAGACAAAGTAGATATATATACACATTAAATATCACCAGGGCTTGGTTTCTATACATATATAAAGGGCAGTTGTGTGTATATGTATGTCCGGAGGAAACTTCGAAAATAAAACAATTAACGACAAAGTAAATATATATACACATTAAATATCACCAGGGTTTGGTTTTTTATACATATATAAAGGGAAGTTGTGTGAATGTGTATGTCCTGAGGAAACTTCGAAAATAAAACAATTAACGACAAAGTAAATATATATACACATTAAATATCACCAGGGATTGTTTTTTGAGCAAAAATAATAGAGATTTCATTTATATTCGTGAAAATAATTAAAAAAACAAAATTTACATGATAACAGCATGTTTTTCTTGTGTTTTTTTTCCATTTAATATTTTAGATAGTAGACATTAATATTTCTTTTCAGAGTAGCTGGATCAATGCAAGGTCTATTTTTTTACATACGGATTTAAATAAGGGAATCTCACGAGGATTCAACTCACGATTCAGTAATAATGGATCCGCGGGACTAACTTTTTAAAAATTCCCCTCTACCTAGGCGACGCCGGGTAGCCGATGCTAGTTATATACTAAATGTAACAACTATTATGGAACAGAGTTAGTATATTCTTTTAATTTTTTTTCATTTCATCAAAAATTGTTTTTATACTAAACTGATAAAAAATTATATGAAAAAAAGATTTGTTTGTTTGTTTATTGATTTTAATGGCATATCAACCCGTCTGGGATTATGTCATGCCTAACGGTTAGGAAGTAATACATATCGTGTATTTATATTTGTACCTTTTTGTAATTGGTTTTAACAATGTGTTAGCATTATTGGGGATTATGTTGTATGGTATTGATTTGTTTCATGTCTATAATCTATGGTATAATTTTATTTCCCTAAAAAAAGAGAGAATATCCTCCATGTTGACAGTTTCAAACAGATCTTTCATATTGTTTGCTTTAAAATAACGGTTTCTGAGGTGAGCAAAAAACCTGCGTTCCATGAATAAGTGTTTAACTGTCAAAGGTGTTTGGCATGTTTCACAATGTGGTTGTTTTTATTGTTTGAGTATATAGGAGTGCGGCAGTCTTGTATGACCAATTCGTAATCGGGACACAATGACTTGTTCCTTTCTAGACTTCCTTAAAGTTGGTCTCCAGCCTCCCAAAATGGGTTTGATTAGGAAGAGTTTATTGTGAATGTTGTTATTCCAGTGTTGTTGCCATTTTGTATGAAGGAATCTATTAATTTTAGGTTTCAAATCAGTATATGGTATCTTGAAATCTAGAGCGGATTTAGCTGCGGATTTGGTTTGGTTTAGTTTTGCTTTACGGCATATCAACCTCAGTGGGTCATTTAATGCCGATAAAGTTTTGAAATAAATCAATTCTTAATGGATAATATTTTTTTATAAATACATTTTTCTATTTAACCCATAGATGGGACCCTAACAGGTACTACCACTCCGGGTCAGAGTGGACCAGGGAGCAATGGTGATGAATGGGGTGCTCCACATTCCCCAAACCTCCAAAACTGGAACCTCACCATCAGTTTAAAGTCATTCTCAGGACATGTAGACCCGCAGCCAACGCCTTCTAGCACTCATATGATAAAAAGGGGTTGGGGCTTGCCATAAGGCCAATAGAGTTGGAGAAATCATATAGGTGCTAGGGCTGTGTATATCTCTTTCTACCTCTTTATGTATCTTTTGACTCCCTCCTCGTTATATAATGTTAGTTTCCCTGGAGTGTAGAGAGAGAGAGAGAGAGAGAGAGAGAGAGAGAGAGAGAGAGAGAGAGAGAGAGAGAGGGGGAAAGAGTTGGGGCTTGCCATAAGGGTTTGTTGCGGAGTCATTATCAGTTTGGAGCAATGGTGATGAAGGGGTGCTCCACAATCCCGAAACCTCCAAAACTGGAACCTCACCATCAGATAGAGTTTAACGTCATTCCCAGGACATGTAGACCCTCAGCCACCACCTTCTAGCACCCATATGATAAAAAGGGGTTGGGGCTTGCCATAAGGGTTAGCTACGGAGTCATTAAGAGTTTGAAATATTTTTTGCGAGGAATAGTAAGCTTAACTGTCGCCCGATAGGACGGCTTTTAAGCTATTTTTAGAAAGATAAAATTAAAAGATGTTATGTTTGGCGTAATCAAATTGATTATCTTTCAAGAGCTAAATTTGATCAGAAAAAAAAAAACACAAATGGTAAAAATTGGTTCCAATAGAATAAAAGTAGAAAGAAATAAAAGGTTTCTATGGTTGTTGGCATTTTGCAGAACTATTGCTCTTTAAGAAGTCGTGCGTCTTATCAATGTGATGTTACTGGTTGCAAATAAACCCATTTTAAGACAAAGAACGAGGGGAATAATTGCATAACATTCCGAACAAAAGCTGTGAACGGTTTAAAATCGAGTCTTAGTTTGACGACCAAAGAAGGTGTGGTTGTTTTTCTTTAAACACAAGATTTGTTGAAAGAAACAATACCTTTTAGAATTGGACACAATTACGTCGGGAAAACATTTCGAAAAGTGATCGACTCTCTTACAATTTAAAGATTGTTCTCACTTAGCTAAAAGTACCCCTTCTCTAAATTGCATTAGAAAAGCAATTTTAAACATTATTTGAAGGCGCTATTTTTCAATTAGTATATATTCTTATTGTAATGAAGATACGGTGTCTGTTTCTAACTGAATCTACGTCACATCTTACGTCGAAATACCCTCAGGAATTGGGTAAGTTTATCAATGAGTATTTAATGTATAGTCAGTCAAAGACCAAGGAATGTGTGGTTTTTCTTTATACACAAGATGTGTTTTTTCAATTAAAATATTTTATTATAATGAAGATTCGGTGTTTGTCTGTCTTTAACTGAATCTATGTCACATCTTACGTCAGAAATAACATCAGGAATTGAGTATTTTATGTATAATCAGTCAAAATCATTAATACATTGAATAAATTTTATCTATTAACGATGTCTCTGTGAAAATCTGAGTTAGATTAGCCTCAAAACAGCCCATGTTATTAGCGCGTTTTGAATCCTGCAATGTGTCTTATATATCACTAAGAAATAAAGGTTTACATAATATATGGTGTGGTTAATTCGCATACTGGTTTTAACAAAAGCGGGCTTAATAAATGATTACTTGACTTGGTGTTATTGACCTCCAACATTATTGTTTTATTGTTTTTTTGTTTTTTTCATAACAGAAATATTTGATTTTTGAATAAATTCTGACTGGTTATGAAAAAATGAGATCTTTATAATCTTAAAGCATCACAGATAAGTGAGCAAGTTGTCATCTAAAGAGCTTAAGGTTATTTATATCTTCTGAATTGATTGATTTTAATGGCATGTCAACCTGTCTAGGGTTATTTTATGCCTAGAGGTTAGGGAATCACATTCTCACTATGTTCATATTTACAATTTTGTGTAGTTATTTAAGCTTTAGAGTTGTTGTTTGTTTTTTTGTTTTGTTTGTTTTTTTTTTGGGGGGGGGTATTCCACACAGTCTTATTGAATTTTAATAATTTTCAAACAGATTTATTTGACCAAGAGTTTGGACCTAATAGATACTACCACTCTGGATCAGAGTGGATCTGGGAGTAATGACAATGAAGGGTTAGTCCACACTCCTCCAGAGCTCCATCCTCTGAATACTCACCATTAGATGCAGTTTAGTGTCATACCCAGGATTTTCTGATTTGAATCAATCCTACGAATGATTTTTATATAGAAACCAATTAAAATATAGTTAAGATAAGTGTAATCATTTTATAGGCGTTCCTATTTAATTTCGTTAGTCTTTCTAATTTAATATATTTGATTACATTAAAACTTAAATACTTACACCAGGGAGAGCGCATATTTTTTATAGTACAAATAGTATAAAATGTTTAGCTTTATATAGGAAGTAAAGTCGATGGGTGGCTTTGTAGTCTGTAATTACACAATAAAATCTTTCGCCTGGAGAAAAAATACCAAATCATATGCACCTCCTGAAAATAATCAGATGATACTATTAAGAGTTGCATAAGTTAAGAATTATTCTAATGCTCCGTTAACAGGAAACCTAGGTAGATATTTCTCTGACTCATTAGGCTTACTTTATATATATATATATATATATATATATATATATATATATATATATACACACACACACACACACATATATATATATAATATATATATTTGTTGAATTTTTTAAATATAATTGTTTTCCATAGGCAACTACCCAGGTTTCAAGCTATTTTGCTATCATCAGGTTGCTAATAATTCTTCTAATATAAGAAGAATTATTAGCAACTTGATGATAGCAAAATAACCTGAAACCTGGGTAGTTGCCTATGGAAAACAATTATATTAAAAAATTCAGCAAATAAATAAATAAAGCTCCTACAAATTTGTGGTTGAGCACTGTGATTTCTTTGTTTCATCTCAAAATTTATAATATATATAATATGAATTAAAATAAGGAAGTGAATCCGACAGTATATCACAGTATGAAATTTTAACAAGGCACAAATGTTGTTAGGTAATGTTGTTTTATTAGCTTATATTGCAATATTTCAATCCGTTTGGATCATCATAAGAACATGTCTATTATAATTATTATATTAATTAACAACATCTGTGCGTTTTTCTAATTTCTTACTCTCTCTCTCTCTCTTTCTCTCTCTCTTTCTCTCTCTCTCTCTCTCTATATATATATATATATATATATATATATATATATATTGGTTGGTTGGCATCCGTCCGTCTACTGAAGACGATGGCGTAGTGTCCACTTTTTTTCATTATTATTTATCTGCAGCTGCGTGAGTGGCTGATCAAACCAATTGTTGATTGGCAATCTCTGGTGCAGTGACTACAAACAAACAGTGATGCTTGCTGGAGTTGCTATTGTCTTTCCTTCCTTCTGGCTCTCTTTTCCGTGGCGGCTTCTTTCCTCTCTTTTTCACTCCTTCTCGTTCCTTGTTTG
The DNA here is from genome assembly GCA_023376005.1 of Doryteuthis pealeii. Classification (NCBI taxonomy): domain Eukaryota; kingdom Metazoa; phylum Mollusca; class Cephalopoda; order Myopsida; family Loliginidae; genus Doryteuthis; species Doryteuthis pealeii. The sequence continues at coordinate 56,284,741 of CM042174.1, forward strand.
ACGAGGAGGCGCCAGGTCGCACGGTCTCCAGCACAAGCCTCCTATGTGTTGGTTTTAATGTGGCACGTTTTCATGTCCCTCTCGCAGACATCTTTAAAGCGCAGGCGTCGTCTCCCTACAGGTCGCGTGCCCTCTACGAATTCACTGTACAGTAGGTCTTTGGGGATGCGGCCTCTGTCCATCCTCCTGACCTGACCGAGCCAACGCAGGCATCTCTAGTAGATAATGCCGGGCAAGCTGTTCATGTTTGTTTGTTCCAGCAAGTCTGTGTTGGGTACTTTGTCCTGCCAACGTATGCGTAGAATGCACACACACACACACACACACACACACACACAACATATATATATATATATATATATATATATATATATATATATACACGTATATCATCAAGTATTTCTATCTAATAACAATAATCTATATAATAATAAGAGCCGGGTTGGTAGAGCGTTCGGATAGAAACCACAGGGTTCCTAGTTCGAAACCCACCCTAGCCAACTCAGCGTATGAGTAGCACAGGGATCTGTGCGGTAAAGTAAGTAGCTGATGGTAGGTGTGGCGCTCCACCTCAGACGCTAAAATAATCTCCTTGGTCTAGCGCTATTGAAAAGGGGATAGACTCCCTCGCTTATTGGCTGATACCGACTTTAATCCACCCATGACGATATAATACTAATTATGTATACACCATTATATGGTTTCAATCAATTATTTCGAGTTGATAATAAACATTTGGTGATAAGAGTTATATGGTTTCAAGTTTTGATAATTATCCTTAGTAAACATTTATAGCTTTAAGTAACGCTCCTTTAGGCAAATAATTTGCACACAATTAAGTGTAATTAATTCCTGTCGAATAAGAATGATTTTTAAACAGATCTATTATAGACATTTCTCTTTCTTGGTCACACAGACACATGTATACACACACATTTACACACGTACACAGAAACTCACACACACGTAAACACATACACACACACACACACACACACACACACACACAGACACACACTCACTCAAACATGCACAAAAGCGCACACAAACCATCCAAATTTGCTGGGGTTCACGAAAAATGGCAAAATGAGTTCTAGAGCTTCCCTACTACTAAAAAGGGGTTTATAAAAGCATTTTTCCCAAGGAATCCAGGAATGCAATTAAAAAAGTCTTAGTCAACTGATTTTAAGTTATGATTTCTGATTTTTTTCATCGCACTGGATCTATGAAAGAAAAAAAATTAGATTATTATTTCACATATATTGAACATTATTTGTACCAAATGTTGCATAGTGGCTTCTTCAAGCTCACGCTACGTTGCGGGTATACAGCGGACATCGTTCCTGACCCCTAGATGATGTATCTAGTAGTCAGCATTTGAACTTCAATAACAACAGATACGCGTATACAAAAGATGACTCTTCTTTATTTTCTTCGGTGTGTGGTAGGTGAGTGGCGGGCATGGAAAGTGACACTACGACTACTTATGTGTGGTGGAAGGTGGTGGGCGAGCCTCACTGCTCGCTAGCTGCCCGACCGTATCGACGGTCAGACACCTTCTCTGCTCGCCGTCTCCTCGGGTCTCTCCTTCGGGTCTCTCTTGTGGGGTCTGTCCGGGTCTGCTTAAGTACCGACGACCACCCACACATTCCTTTGTTCCTTGACCGGAAGTCCTTTCCCATTGTTCAAGTTAGCGTTTGTCCAGATGAGTCCTTTGTCACACCTCTTTTGTTATACTAAGATTTCTGTCTCGCCTATCTATTGTCTTCTCAGTTCAATTTTCCTTTGTCCTTTCGACTTCCCGCGCAAAACAAACAGTCAATCTGCAACACAAAAAGGTAGTTTAATTTTTGCTCAGAACTGAAGCAACAACAAATTATTCATTATAAGCTAGTCCCTGCTGAAGAAGCATAAATAATGCACAACACACACACACACACACACAAACGCGCACACACACATGCATAAACGCGTACACAAACCATCCAAGTAAGACGAACATTATAAGCTGGACCCTGCTCAAGAAGCATAAATAAAGCACTCCTGTGGAAACCAACACATAGGCCGCCAGTGTAGGCCGCAGCAAGAACCTACATCGATCAGCTATGTATGGATTCTGGATGCTGCGCATAGCACCTCCCAGTAGCAATAACAGATAGAGACAGTTGGCTAAATATTCTCATCGATGATATATATATATATATATATATACATATATATATATATATATATATATATATATATATATATATAATATTGCTTAATTGGAGTCGTACCTAATTTTGAAAATTAATTAATTAATAATGAATTAGGCGGGAATGCCTATTTAAATGTATGGCTAAACAAATCGAGAAAAATCAATCTCTGTATGTACATTTCGGCTATTAGGCCTCATCAGCAGAGCTATAGATAGGAAGGCCGCCTGTGCGTGATTTGAAACCGGACTGGGAGGTCGTTTGGTGTAGCGGTTATGGTATCGGCCTGTCAGCTTGGCAGTCCGGTTTCAACTCACACGCACAGGGCGGCTTCCTATCTATAGCTCTGCTGATGAGGCCTAATAGGCCGAAATGTACATACAGAGATTGATTTTTTCTCGATTTGTTTAGCCATACATTTAAATAGGCATTCCGCCTAATTCATTATTAATTAATTAATTTTCAAAATTAGGTACGACTCCAATTAAGCACATATTCTCCAAAAATTGTCGGCAAAAAAGCCATTCCAAACATACCTTGTTATATATATATATATATATATATATATATATATATATATATTATATATAATAACTGTGAAGAAAGGAAGTGAATCCGAGGGGAAATATTGTTTATATATAATTATTATCAAAAATATATTATTATTGTTGAAAAATGTTGGTTAAATAGGTGAAGTATGATAATCTGTTGTGTGTTGAAGTCAAATGGAAATTATCATGTTACTAAATAAGTGTGTGATCTAAGAAAAATTGTTGGGGTTCATTCATTATAAACCACGTTGACTCTGAGTGTTGCTCATCAACGACTGCTCATCCACCAGGATCCCATCGCAGGTCACCACCCACAGCTACCATGTAACCCCAATGGGGAATGATTTTACCCTTCTACAGAGTACAGGAAATGGACTCGTTGCTCCGAGTTCAAATCCTGGACGTGGTAATTGCATTTCACTTAGCGCTAATACCCTTGGGAAAGGTATGAATTCTACTCTCCCTCCAGCTATGGGTAAATAGTAGGGCAGACTGGGCTCTTTAACCTTGGTTAGGCAACCAGTCTAGGAGAAGGAAAACTCTGAATTCAAACCTGTTAAACTCCGCTTAAGAAATTGACCTTGTGTCACATCCTGCTCGTGCGGAGGGGTCGGTAAATATATATACAGAGTTTTAGTCGGTGTATCCTACTGCACCAGCCAACATGGCACCTTTCTTTTGGGGGCGAATCTTGCCCTTCAGAATGTAATTATCGTTGTATTTTAGGCCTCACAGACAGGGTCGGGATTGGTCAATTTCTTCCGCTAATTTATATATTTTGCTTGCTTTAAAATAACGGTTTCTGGTGTGAGCAAAAAACCTGCATTCCATGAATAAGTGTTTAACTGTCAAAGGTGTTTGACATGTTCCACATTGTAGTTGTTATTCTTGTTTGAGTATAAACCGATTTGAGTAAATTGATAAATGATTAAAAGAAGGGGTCAGATATGTACAAGAAACGAGAGACGAAACTCGGGCGAATCGGCATTTTATAAGGTAACTAGAAGCGGCTACCCGGACAGAGGAGGATTTTTTAAGTTAGTTCTGCAGATCCATTATTAATGAATCGTGAGATGAATCCTCGTGGGATGCCCAATTTAAACCCCTATGTAAAAAAAAGACCTTGCATTGATCCAGTTACTCTGAAAAGAAATGTTAATGTCTACTATCTAAAATATTAAATGAAAAAAAAAACCATGCTGTTATCATTTAAATTCTATCTTTTTAATTATCTTCATGAATATAAATCAAATCTCCATTACTTTTGCTCAAAAACCAAAACCTGGCGATATTTAATGTTATATATATTAGCGATAATTTCTGATTTGGTTTGTTCTAGTCCCCACACTCCTAGATGTTTTGATCTTAGCAGAGTAGAAAGAGTTTGATATCCTCACTACGCCCTGTCTGCAGGTTGGATAGGAACAAATATTCACTAACAACAAAGACTGTTTCTTTTTTGTTTATTCACTTATGGTTCATACTGTAAAGAATTCGGCCACCATTCTATCAAAGAATTGGTCTCAAAAGAAAGAACAAATAACATTAAAAAAAAAAAGGAACCGTTCTCCCAGACGAATATATGAATAACTAGTCTCTAGTCTCTTTGTAGTCATGGTAGAAGGAGAAGTTACATACGCAAAAGTCCAAATTCTAAAGAAAGAAAAACAAAACAAAAAAAACAAAGAAAAAATGGCACATTTGCTGCCAACATTTTACCCGCCTTTTTTCTTTGCATCTGCTTGGTTTTCCCGCCACCTGAGCGCCATTTTCAGGGGCGACCATAAAATAATCAAAATGGTGGTTTTGTTTCTTTGCTGGATTCTCTGCACTTCTTTCATTTTTTCTTCTTCGATATTCTCTTATTTTTTTATTCTTCTTTCTCTTTTATATTTTTTTCATGGTTCATCCTTAATTTCTTCCCTAATATCATTCGTCTTTATCTTTTTTCTTTTTTCTTTTTTTCATTTGGTTTCTTGTAATTCCTGTCTTTGCTTTTTTTTTTATTACTTTTATCTTTTTTATGTTTTTGACCCATTAATTTTCAATTTCTCTTTTCTATATATTCTTCTTTTCTTCTTCTTCTTCTTCTTCTTCTTCTTCTTCTTCTTCTTCTTCTTCTTCTTCTGTTATATTTACTCCCTCTTCTTCTTTTCAAAATACTTTTTTTTTTGTTCTTTTATACTTCGATCATTTTGTTCTTCTTTTTTTAAACATCATCATCATTTTAACGGAAGAGAAATTATTTTGAATAATGAAACACAAGAAGAAAACGTGTCCAAAGAAAGAAAGAAAGAAAGAAAAGAAAGAAAGAAAGAATGCCCATTAGAAAAAGTGAAAGAAAGAGAAAACAAAGGAAAGTATTGCAAAAGTGAAGATAAAAGGGAGAGAAGGACAAAATGAAAGCGCACTAGAAACGTGTAAGAGAGGAGAGAGAGAGAGAGAGAGAGAGAGAGAGAGAGAGAGAGAGAGAGAGAGAGAGAGAGAGAGAGAGAGAGAGAGAGAGAGGGGGGAATTAGAAAACCTAAAAGAAGAAAAGAAGAAAGAAAGATGGCATTAGAAACTCGTGTAAGGCGGAATAAAAAGAAAGAAAAAAGAACATTGCAAACGTGGTAAGAAGAAAAAAGAAAGCAAGGAAAGGACATTTTGGAAACGTGTAAAAGAAAGAAAGAAAGTAAGAAAGAAAAGTATGTTGGAAAATATGCAATGAATGACATTTTGGGGCAAGCGTCTAAGAAAGAAAGAAAGTAAAGAAGAGAGAAAGAGAAAAGAAAGGAACGAAAGAAAGAAAGTGCATTTGGAAAATATTTAAGAAAGGAAAGAGAAGGGAATTTTGGAAAGACGCTGTAAGAAAGAAAGATAGAAAGAAAGACAAGATAGAAAGAAAGAAAAAAAAATTTGTGTATTGGAAACTATGCTAGAAAGAGGAAAGATGAAAGGCATTGGGAAAACATGAAAGACAAAGAAAGAAGAAAGAAAGTAAAGAAAGAAAGAAAGAAATGGCATTAGAAAACGTGTAATGGCGGAAATAAAAGAAAGAAAAAAAGAACATATTCGCAAAACGTGTAAGAAGAAGAAAGAAAGAAAGAAGAGAAAGACGAAGAAACATTTGGAAATCGTGTAAAAAAGAAAGAAAGAAGTAAGAAAGAAAAAGTCTATGGAAAAATAGCAATGAATGACATTGGCAAGCGTCTAAGAAAGAAAGAAAGAAAGAAAGAAGAAGAAGAAGAAAGAAAGAAAGAAAGATGCATTGGAAAATATAAGAAAGAAAGAAAGGAATTGGAACGTGTAAGAAGAAGATAGAAAAGAAAGAAGGATAAAGAAAGAAAAAAATGTATTGAAAATATGTCTAGAAAGAAGGAAAGATGAAGGGCTTGTAAGAGAAACGAAATGAAAGAAAAGAAAGAAAGAAAGAAAATGATTAAAAGAAGGTAGGCAATAATGAAGAAACGTAGAATGCAAAAGTGTAAGAAAGAAAGAAAGAAAAGATAAGAAAGAAAGAAAAAAAATGTATTGGAAAATATATTATGAAAGAAAGGAAAGATTGAAAGGACATTCGGAAACATGAAAGAAAAGAACGCAAAGAAATCGTAAAGAATGGACCATTAAGACGTGAGCCCATCGATCGTTAGACAAAAAAGACACAACAGTAAAGAAGGTCACAGATCGATCAATTGAATCGATCAAATGATTGTCACGTACGGTCGTGTGCTGTTTCTATTTACAGACTTCTGAACATTACTTCCCTTTATGCCAGCTCAATTATTTCGATGATAGAGGTTCGTGTCTTGGAAAATGATTTTAAAAGTGGAACTTAAAAACTGTTTTCTTTACAGGAAGTATAAAAAGCACATTAATATCATCAGGAGACAATCAAAAATGGCCACATACGATATTGTTTATCTCGGTTGGAATCAAAATGTCGTTCTTCTCTTTATTGAATTGGTATTGATTTAAATTAATTCAAAAAACACTTCCCAAAATAAATAAACTGAGAAATCTATATTTATTGGGTTCGTGTGAAAATAATTCAAATTTATTCCACAAAAACAATTCGGACACGTTCAGATTGTTGTTAACAGAAGAATTCCTGCCAATTTCCATAATTTTTCCCTGTTTTTTTTTAGACAACGACCGATGTCTAATGGTGTAACCCATTGAAGTCTTCGGCCAACATTTTCGTTGTTAAGCTTCGTCTTCTTTCCATGGCTGCTAAAAGTAACCTGGACGTTGAAATTTTATAGTCGACCTCTCCTTCTTCATCTCGAGGCTTTGTATTGCCCGTTGGCACTCCTGTGCCACTTTCAACATGTTGTTTGTTGTTTATTTTGTTTATTGATTTTAACGGCAATATCAACCAGTCTGGGGTTATATATCGCCTAACGGTTCAGGAAGTAATCACATATCGTGTATTTATATTTTACATCATCTTTTAAATTGGATTCCTGGTATTGCTTTCTTACCAAAATGTTAATCCGAGATTGTGAAATGACAAGCGCTACATTCCAACCTTTTCGAAGTGGTAGAGCATAATCTGACGAATTGATATGATTCGTACGGCATTCCGAAAACAGCAGGATTATTTTTATGAAATAAATAAACAAACCGCTAATTAGTTAATTTAGTGAAATATGATCAACTAATTAAGGACTGAACTTCATGGGGGAACCACCCCCAGAACAATTTAAAATACTTTTCCCGGCTTTTTAGACATGACGAATGGTCGAATTGTCCATATTGATGTTTTCATCAACATTCCTTCTCAAACTTCGTCTTCTTCACAGCTGCCAAAGTGCTGGATGTTGAAATTTGACGATTGGCCTCTTCTTCTTCATCTGCGAGGTTGTATCACCATTTGAACTTTCCTGAACCATCTTCAACTTGTCTTTTTGCTGATTGTTTCCTTCACACAAAAAATCCATTTACTCATCAATGAACTGAGACTGCATTCAACCTTTCTCGAATCAGTAAGAGCATAATATGACAAATATGAATATGATTTTCGAGATCCGCATTCCGAAAACAGAGGATTATTTATTGAAATAAATAAAACAAACCGCTAATTGTTAATTTTAGAAGAAATAGATCACAATTAGGACTGACTTCATGGGGAAAACCAACCCAGAGCAATTTAAATACTTTTCCGAGGCTTTTTTAGACAATGGCGAATGGGGTCGAAATGGTCCAACATGAAGTCTTCATCAAAAACATTCTCTTTTCTCAAGCTTTCGTCTTCCACGGCTGCCAAAATGGCCTGGTTGTTAAAAATTTGATAGTTAACGTCTTCCTTCTTCATCTCGAGTTTTGTATCATCGATTTGAACTTCCTGTACCATCTTTTCACCTTCACTTTTGCTTATTGTTCTTCACACAAAAGTTCATTGAAATCCGAAAGACTGTGCTGCATTCCAACCTTTCTTAAGTGGTAAGAATAATGTGTCCGAATGTGGATATAATTTTCTACGCATTCTGAAAAGACAGGGTTTATTTTTTATGAAATAAATCAAACAACCATTGTTATTGCTGAATAGAATTTGCTGAAACAAGCAACAATCAAATATGAAACAGTCAAACATAAAAGAAAGATTATATCTGTCCCTGTCGTCTGTCTATATGTTTGTTGTACCAACCACCCGAGCACATGGCTTTTATTAGGAATAATTGGAGAGACAAACAAAGACCAAAGTTCAATAAATCCATACCTAATTTAGGTCGGGTTAAAAGAATTTACCCCTAATTTTCCACAAAAAGGTGAATCAAAAATATAAGAGTGAATTTTAAAAAAAGGACTTAGAATATAAGTAAAAGATTAAAACAAATTATAACGGATAAAACAAAATAAAACAAAGCTAAAAACAAATAAAGAATACAAACGTATATTAGGCTAGAGGCGCGTAAGAGATGCCCCTCTAAACAAATGACTGGTCACTTCCAAACCCTAGCACTATATGATTTTTCCCAAACTTTATTTGGCGCCTTAGGCAAGACCCAACACTTTTTTACATATATGATTGCTAGAAGGCCTGTGCGCTAAAGGTGTTAGTCTCATTGTATGAGTTTCCATTCTGATGGTCCGGGGATTGTGGAGTACCCCTCACTTGTCATTACTCCAGTACAAACTCTGTGCCATTTAAACAAGCGATATGTTTCTGCGTAACAAGAGCCGGGTACTGGCTTTTGTAATCCCCCTTTTGTATAAGAGTGGAGTAACCTTTTAGGTCACATCTATGATTTAAATAGAATAAAAATGGGTTTAAAATGGGTTTTAAAAAAGAATTGAGTACGCGCATAAAGAATGAAATAAAAACAAAACGTCTTCGTATAAAATAACACAAACATGGTTTGAACAGCCCCCGGTAAAATCCAACGCACCAAAACCAACAAACAACCTCTTTTGAAAAACAAACATTGGGCTGAAATGTTAATATATATATATTATATATATATATATATATATATATATATATAATATTATATATAAAAGTAATTGGTAATTTGCTTCGAAAGCATTGTTAAGTCCTGTTATAAAAATAATAAAATTCGAGAGGCAATACAAGCGTAAAAAATAAAGACAAAAAGATGTTTTTTATATGTCAATCGATTTAAGCAAAGCTTTATCATCAGGAGAGAAATAAGAATACAGTTATTCGCCCACCATTCATAAAGGAGGAGATGAAGAAAGATGAGGAAAAAAGGAGAGGAAAAGGAATATGAAGAGAAATTATAACCACACAAATAAAAAAAACATAAGCACGTCATTTCTGAAAAAAACCTGATGATAAAGCTTTGCTTTGAAATCGTATTAGACATATAAAACATCTTTTTGTCTTTATTTTTTACCATGTATTGCCTTCGGAATTTATTATTTTATAATAATATATAATATAATATATATATATATATATATATATACTAATAATATAACAAATGAAGATGAGGACAATTCCGAAAAATCCAAATAACATTACAAATTTCAAGCCTCAATCTCAAAACCTTCAGACAGAAGTAATTTGATTATATGTTCAAATGCCTCCTTTATTGAAGAATTTGTTTTTTATATTATTATTATATTATTATTATGTATTATTATATTATTATTATTATTATTATAATAATAATAATAATAATAATAATAATATATAATAATAATAATAAATAATAATAATAAGAAGAAGAAGAAGAAGAAGAAGAAGAAGAAGAAGAGGTACAATTCNTTAAACGCAGGCTGTCGGTCTCCTAGCGGTCCCTTGCCACTCTACGAATTTTACCACCCTTTTACAGTAGGTCTTTGGGATTCGGCCTTTGTTTTTTTTCCATCCTCCTGACCTGACCGAAGCCCAACGCAGCGCTCAGCAGATAAATGCCAGGCAAGCTGCTTTACATGTTGTTGTTCCAGCAAGTGCTGTGTTGGTACTTGTGCCTCTCAACGTATGCGTAGAATCCACACAACACACACGGCACACACACACACACATTATATATATATATAATATATATATATATATAATATATATGTAAAAATGGAAAGGAATGAATCCGACCGCAATATGAGGAAAAAAATGAGTTTAAAGAAAAGAAAAGTAAATGGATAAAATGAATTTAATCATAAATTCACACAATAAACTGACCGAAACACCATGTGTAAGTGATATCGAATTAATGTGATATCGATTAAATTCATTTTATCCATTTTACTTTCTTTTCTTTACTCATTTTTCCTCATATTATTATATATATATATATATACGTATATCATCAAGTATTTCTATCTAATAATAAAAATCTATATAATAATAAGGGCCGGGTTAGCTCAGTCGGTAGAGCGTTCGGATAGACACCACAAGGTTCCTAGTTCGAAACCCGTCCTCGCCAACTCAGCGTATGAGTAGCACAGGGATCTGTGCGGTAAAGTAAATAGCTGATGGTAGGTGTGCGCTCCACCAGACGCTAAATAATCTCCTTGGTCTAGCGCTATTTAAAAAAGGGGATAGACTCCCTCGCTTATGGCTGATACCGACTTTAAGCCACCCATGACGATATAATACTAATACTGTATAACACCATATATGGTTTCAATCAATATCGAGTTTGATAAATAAACATTTTGGTTGATAAGAGGTATATATGGTTTCAAGTTTTGATAATTATCTTAGTAAATCATTTATAGCTTTAAGTAACGCTCCTTTTGGCAAATAATTTGCCCACACAAATTATGAGTTATTAATTCCTGTCGAATAAAAATGATTTTTAAACAGATCTATTATACACATTTCTCTTTCTTTGGTTCACACAACACACGGATACACACACTTTACACACTTACACAGAAACACACACACACACACCACGTAAACACATACACACACACACACAGACCACACACTCCTCAAACATGCACAAAAGCGCACGCAAACCATCCAAATTTGGTGGGGTTCACGAAAAATGGCAATTTTTTGTAATCTATTTTTGTTTTTAAAATGAGTTCTAGAGCTTCCCTACTACTAAAAATTGGTTTATAAAAGCATTTTTGTCCAAGGAATCCAAGAATGCTATTAAAAAAGTCTTAGTCAACTGATTTTAAGTTATAATTTCTGATTTTTTCATAGCACTGGATCTATGAAAGAAAAAGATTTAGATTATTATTTCACATATATTGAACATTATTTGTACCAATTGCATAGGTGGCTTCTTCAAGCTCTCACGCTACTCTGACTCGTATACGTTGCGGTATACAGCGGACATCGTTCCTGACCCCTAGACGAGTATAACTAGTTAGTCAGCTACTTCAATAACAACAGATAGCGTATATAAAAGATGACTCTTCTTTATTTCTTCGGTGTGTGGTAGGTGAGTGGCGGGCATGGAAAGTTTGACACTACGGACTACTATGTGGTGGAAGTTTGGTGAGCGAGCCCTCACTGCTCTCTAGCCAGCGCCCCGACCGTATCGACGGTCAGACACCTTCTAACTGCTCGCCGTCTCCTCGGGTCTTTCCTTCGGGTTCTCCTTGTGGGTCTGTCCGGTCTGCTTAAGTACCGACGACCACCCACACATTCCTTGTTCCTTGACCGGAAGTCCTTACCCCATTGTTCAAGTTTAGCGTTTGTCCAGATGAGTCCTTTGTCACCAACCCCTCTTTGTTATACTAAGATTTCTGTCTCGCCTATCTATTGTCTTCTCAGTTCAATTTTCCTTTGTCCTTTCGACTTCCCGCGCAAAAACAAACAGTCAATCTGCAACACAAAAAGGTAGTTTATTTTTGCTACAGAACTGAAGCAACAACAAATTATTCATTATAAAGCTAGTCCCTGCCTGAAGAAGGGCATAAATAAAGCACACCACACACGCACAAAACACACTCACCAACACACAAAACGCGCACACACACATGCAAAACGGCGTACACCAACCATCCAGTAGAGACGACATTTAATAAGCTGGACCCTGCTCAAGAAGCATAAATAAAGCACTCCTGTGGAATCCAACACATAGGGCCGCCAGTGTAGGCCGCCCCGCAAGAACCTACATCGATCAGCTATGTATGGATTCTGGATGCTGCGCATAGCACCTCCCCAGTAGAATAACAGATAGAGACAGTTGGCGTAATATTGTCATGATGAAATTATATATATATATATATTATGTATATATATATCTTATTATAATGGAGATTGTGTTGTTTTTCTGTCTGTAACCGAAACTATATTCCTACTCAAGTCACAATTCTCTTATTATTGACATCACATTCTCCATGATTTTATTTTTTATCTAAACCTCAATTATTAATAAAATTGTCTTACATTATTAATACTTTAACTATGTCTACATACTGACAACATGCAATTATATTCTATAATACATAAAATAGCGGTTTACAGTGTGAACGGGAAGGCTAGCTAATTGCATATTAATTATTAAAAAATCGAATTTAATAATATATGCTTAGTATTATTGATTTCTAACTGTTTGGTTTTATTAATGAATAAAGCAAACATTTCTTTAATGAATCTTAAATGAAATCCATTAACAAGATAAAATAACTGCCATTTTATTCTTTATTCCTCTTTTAACTAAATACTTAAATTAGAAAAAATAACAATGAAAGACCGAGAGTGATGGAAGAGTAAGTTTCAGTTGTTCCATTTTTTATTATACTCCCTCTGTTTCAAATCTTTTATATACTCCCTCTTTCAAATCTTTTTATTGTATTCTTATTTAGTTTCATTAGCCTTTCTAATTTAATACAATATTTTATTACATTTTTAAAACTTAAATACTTGCACCCTCCGGGTGCATATATTTGCTAGTATATATAATAACTGTGAAAGAATGGGAAGTGAATCCGAGGAAAATATTGTTTATATATAATTATTATCAATAATATATTTATTATTTGTTAAAAAAATGTTGGTTTAAATAGGTAAGGTTTAATAATCTGTTTGTGTGTTGAAGTCAAACGGGGAAAAAAATTATCATGTTACCTTTAAAATAAGTGTTGGTGCATCAAGAAAAATGGTTGGAGGTCATATTCATTTAACAAACCACGGTTTTGACTCTGAGTGATGCCTCGTTTCAACGAACTGCCTCAATCCACCAGGAAATATCCATACGCAGAGTCACCACCCACAGCTACCATGTAACCCAATGGGAAAGGATTTTACCCTTCTACAGAGTTTCAGTCGGCGTATTCTACTGCACCAGCCAACAGAGCACCTTTCTTTTGGGGGCGAAATCTTGCCCTTCAGAATGTAATTATCGTTGTATTTTAGGCCTCACGGACAGGGTCGGGGATTGGTCAATTTCTTCCGCTAAATTTATATATTTTGCTTGCCTTTAAAATAACGGTTTTTTCTGATGTGAGCAAAAACCTGCATTCCATGAATAAGTGTTTAACTGTCCAAATGTGTTTGACATGTTCCACATTGTAGTTGTTATTCTTTTTTTAATAAAACCGATTTGAGTAAATTGATAATTTTAAAATGTTTTTAGGATATTAAAAAACAATTTTGAAGAAGGGGTCAGAGATATGTGCAAGAAACGAGAACGAAACTCGGCGAATCGGCATTTTATAAGGTAACTAGAAAGGCTACCGGGCAGAGGGAGGATTTTTTAAGTTAGTTCTGCAGATCCATTATTAATGAATCGTGAGATGAATCCTCGTGGGATGCCCAATTTTAAATCCCTATGTAAAAAAAAAGACCTTGCATGATCCAGTTACTCTGAAAAGAAATGTTAATGTCTACTAGCTAAAATATTAAATTGAAAAAAAAACCATGCTGTTATCAATTTTTAAATTCTATTTTTAATTATCTCATGAATATAAATCAAATCTCCATTACTTTTGCTCAAAAACCAAACCCTGGCAATTTTAATGTGTATATATATTAGCGATAATTTCTGATTTGGTGTTCTAGTCCCAACACTCCAGATTTTTTAATATTATCTTCATGAATATATCAATCAAATCTCCATTTAATTTTGCTTCAAAAACCAAAACCCCAGCGATATTTAATGTGTATATATATTTAGCGATAATTTCTGATTTGGGTTGTTCTAGTTCCCAACACTCCTAGATTTTTTTTAATTATCTTCATGAATATAAATTCAAATCTTCCATTAAATTTGCTCAAAAACCAAACCCTAGCGATATTTAATGTGTATATTATTAGCGATAATTTCTGATTTGGTTGTTTACTAGTCCCCAACACTCCTAGATTTTTTAATTATCTTCCATGAATATAAATCAAATCTCCATTCTTTTGCTCAAAAAACCAAACCCTAGCGATTTAAATGGTAAATATTATTAGCGATAATTTCTGATTTGGTTGTTCTAGTCCCCCACACTCCTAGATGTTTTGGATCTTTGCAGAGTAGAAAGAGTTTGATATCCTACACTACGCCTGTCCTGCAGGTTGGATAGGAACAAATATTCACTAACAACAAAGACTGTTTTCTTTTTTATTTATTCACTTATGCTCATACTCTAAATAATTCGCCGCCACCATTCTATCAAAGAATTGCGTCTCAAAAGAAAAGAACAAATAACATTAAAAAAAAAAGGAACCGTTCTCCCCAGACGAATATATGAATAACTAGTCTCTAGTCTCTTTGTAGTCATCGGTTGTAGAAGGAGAAGTTACATACGCAAAAGTCCAAATTCTAAAGAAAGAAAAACCAAAACAAAAAAAACAAAGAAAAAATGGCACATTTGCTGCCAACAATTTTACCCGCCTTTTTTTTTGCATCTGCTTGGTTCCCGCCAACCTTGAGCGCCCATTTTCAGGGGCGACCAAAAATAATCAAAATGGTGGTTTTGTTTCTTTGCTGGTTCTCTGAACTTCTTTATTCTTTCTTCTTCGATATTCTCTTATTTTTTATTCTTTCTTCTTCTTTTTATATTTTCATGGTTCATCCCCTTTAATTTCTTCCTATAATTTCTTTTCATTTATCTTTTCTTTTACTTAATTCTCTTTTATTTTTTTTCTTTCTCTTTTATATTTTTTTTCTTCTTTTCTCTTTTATATTTTTTTTTCTCTTTACTCTGTATATTTTTTCTTCTCTTTTATATTTTCTTTTCTCTTCTTTATTTTCTTTCTCTTTTATATTTTCTTTCTCTTTTATATTTCTTTTCTCTTTATATTTTTTATTTTCTTTCTCTTTTATATTTTTTCTATGCGTTTCATCCCTTAATTTAAACTTCCTAATTTTTTCATCGTCTTAATTCCCTTTTCTTTTTTACTTTTTCATTTTTGCTTTTGCTAATTCCATGTCTGCTTTTTTAGTTTATTACTTTATCTATTTATGTGTTTTTAATTTGACCCATTATTTTCAATTTCTCTTTCTATATATTTTTCTTCTTCCTTCTTCTTCTTCTTTACTTTCTTCTTCTTCTTCTTCTCTGTTATATTTTCAACTCCCTCTTCTTCTTTTGAAAATACTTTTTTTTTGTCTTTTATACTTCGATCATTTTTGTTCTTCTTTTTTTTTTTAAACATCAATCATCATTTTAACGGAAGAGAAAATTATTGAATAATGAAACACCAAGAAAGAAAACGTGTCCAAAGAAAGAAATAAAGAAAGAAAGAAAGAAGAAAAGAAAAAGAAAAGAAAGAAAGAAAAAAAATGCCATTTTGAAAAAATGTGAAAGAAGAAAAGAGAAACAAAGGAAAAAAATATTTGCAAAAAGTGAAGATAAAAAAGGGAGAGAAGGACAAAATGAAAGCGCACTAGAAAACGTGTATAGAGAGAGAGAGAGAGAGAGAGAGAGAGAGAGAGAGGAGAGAGAGAGAGAGAGAGAGAGAGAGGGGGGAGAGAATTAGAAAACCTAAAGAAAGAAAGAAGAAAGAAAGAAAGAAAGAAAGAAAGAAATGGCATTAGAAAACGTGTAAGGCGGAAATAAAAAAGAAAGAAAAAAAGAACATTGCAAAACGTGTAAGAAAGAAAGAAAGAAAGGACATTTGGAAACGTGTAAAAAAGAAAGAAAGAAAGTAAGAAGGAAAAAGTATTGGAAAATATGCAATGAATGACATTGGCAAGCGTTTAAGAAAGAAAGAAAGAAAGAAAGAGAGAGAGAAAGAAAGAAAGAAGAAGAAAGAAAGAAGAAAGAAAGTGCATTGGAAAATATATAAGAAAGAAAAGAAAGGACATTTGGAAACGTGTAAGAAAGAAAGATAGAAAGAAAGAAAAAAAATGTATTGGAAAATATGTTAGAAAGAAGGAAAGATTGAAAGGGCATTGGGAAACATGAAAGAAAGAATGAAAGAAATCGTAAAGAATGGACAATTAAGACGTGAGCCAATCGATCGTTAAACAAAAAAGAACAACAGTAAAGAGGTCACAGATCGATCAATTGAGATCGATCAAATGATTGTCACGTACGGTCGTGTGTGTTTCTATTTACAGACTTACTGAATTACTTCCCTTTATGCCAGCTCATTGAATTTCGATGATAGAGGTCGTGTCTTGGGAAAATGAATTCTTAAAATGTGAACTTAAAATGTTTTCTTGACAGGAAGTATAAAAAGCACATTAATATCATCAGGAGACAATCAAAATGGCCACATACGATATTGTTTATTCTGTTGGATCAAAATGTCGTCCTTTCTTTATTGAATTGTATTGATTTAAATTTAATTCAAAAAACACTTCCCAAAATAAATAAACTGTACGAAATCTATATTTATTGGGTTCGTGAATAATTCAAATTTTATTCAACAAAAAACAATTCGGACACGTTCAGATTTGTTGTTAACAGAGAATTCCTGACGGACCCACCCTGCCAATTTCCATATTTTCCCAGTTTTTTTTAGACAACGACCGATGGTCTAATGGTCCACATTGAAGGTTTCGGCCAACATTTTCGTTGTTAAGCTTTCGTCTTCTTCCATGGCTGCTAAAAGTAACTGGACGTTGAAATTTTATAGTCGACCTCTCCCTTCTTCATCTGCGAGGTTTGTATTGCCCGATTTGCACTTCCTGTGCCATCTTTCAACTTGTTTGTTTGTTTGTTTATTTGTTTATTGTTTTTAACGGCATATCAACCCGTCTGGGGTTATATCATGCCTAACGGTTAGGAAGTAATACATATCGTGTATTTATATTTATACATCATCTTTCAAATTGGATTCTGGTAATTGTTTCTTTACCAAAAAGTTAATCGAGATTGTGAAATGACAGCGCTACATTCCAACCTTTCTCGAAGTGGTAGAGCATAATCTGACGAATGTGAATATGATTTTCGTTACGCATTCCGAAAACAGAGGATTATTTTTATGAAATAAATAAAACAAACCGCTAATTAGTTAATTTTAGTGAAATAGATCACTTCTTAGGACTGACTTCATGGGGGCAACCACTCAGACAATTTAAATACTTTTCCGAGCTTTTTTAAACAATGACGAATGGTCGAATGGTCCATATTGATGTTTTCGTCAAACATTCTCTTTCTCAAGCTTTCGTCTTCTTCCACGGCTGCCAAAAGTGCCTGAATGTTGGAATTTGACGATTGGCCTCTTCCTTCTTCATCTGTGAGTTTTGTATCGTCCGATTTGAACTTTCTGAACCATCTTTCAACTTGTCTTTTTGCTGATTGTTCCTTCACCAAAAAATCCATTTACATCATCAAATGACTGAGCTGCATTCCAACCTTTCTCGAATTAGTAGAGCATAATATGACAAATATGAATATGATTTTCGATCCGCATTCCGAAAACAGAGGATTATTTTTATGAAATAAATAAAACAAACCGCTAATTAGTTAATTTTAGTGAAATAAATCACTAATTAGGACTGACTTCATGGGGAAACCACCCAGACAATTTAAATAATTTTCCGAGCTTTTTTAGACAATGACGAATGGTCGAAGGGTCCACATTGAAGTCTTCGTCAAACATTCTCTTTCTCAAGCTTTTCGTCTTCCACGGCTGCCAAAATGCCTGGTTGTTAAAATTTGATAGTTAACGTCTTCCTTCTTCATCTGCGAGGTTTGTATCATCCGATTTGAACTTCCTGTACCATCTTTCAACTTGGCTTTTACTGATTGTTCGTTCACCAAAAAGTTCATTGAAATCCCGAAATGACTGTGCTGCATTCCAACCTTTCTTGAAGTGGTAGAGAATAATGTGTCGAATGTGGATATAATTTTCAATACGCATTCTGAAAAGAAGGGTTTATTTTTATGAAATAAATCAAACAACCAATTGTTATTGCTGAATAAAATTTGCTGAAAAAAGCAACAATAAATATGAAACAATCAAACATAAAAGAAAGATTATATCTGTCTGTCTGTCTGTCTATATGTTTGTTTGTACAACCACCGAGCACATGGCCTTTTATTAGGGATAATTGGAGGAGACGAACAAAGACTAAAGTTCAATAAAATCCTCACCCTAATTTAGTCGGTTTAAAACGAATTTACCCCTAATTTTCCACAAGAAAGGGTGAATCAAAAATATAAGAGTGTGAATGAAGGATGAATTTAAAAAAAGGACTTAGAATATAAGTAAAAGATAAAACAAATTGATAGAGGATAAAACAACATAAAAACAAAAACGAAAACAAATAAAGAATACAAACAAGTATAATTAGGCTAGAGGCGCGGTAAGAGATGACCCCTCTAAACAAATGACTGGTCACTCGAAACCCTAGCACCTATATTTCCCAACTTTATTGCCCTTATGGCAAGACCCAACACTTTTTTACATATATGTGCTAGAAGGCGGTGGTTAAAGGTGTTAGTCTCCTTGGTATGACATTAAACTGAGCTAGTTTGAGTTTCCAATTCTGATGGTCCGGGGATTGTGGAGTACCCCTTCATTGTCATTACTTCCAGGTCAACTACTGTGCCATTAAACAAGCGATATGTTTCTGCGTAACAAAGAGCCGGGTACTGGCTTATCTAATTCCCCCCTTTTCATAAGAGTGGTAGTACCTGTTAGGGTCACATCTATGATTTAAATAGAATAAAAATGGGTTTAAAAATGGGTTTTAAAAAAGAATTGAGTACCCATAAAGAATGAATAAAACAAAACATCTTCGGTACAAAATAACCCAACATGGTTTGACAAGCCGTAAAATTCAAACCAACCAAACAAACAAACAACCTCTTTTGCAAAAAAACATTGGCTGAAATGTTATATATATATATATATATATTATAAAGTAATTGGTAATTTGCTTGAAGCATTGTTAAGTATGTTATAAAAATAAAATTCGAAGGCAATACAATGCGTAAAAAATAAAGACAAAAAGATGTTTTATATGTCTAATCGATTTCAAAGCAAAGCTTTATCATCAGAGAGAGAAATAAGAAATTTCAGTTATTCGCCCATTCATAAAGGAGGAGTTGAAGAAAGAGAGGAAAAAAAAGGAGAGGAAAAGGAAATATGAAGAGAAATTATAACCACACAAATAAAAAAACATAAGCACGTCATTTCTGAAAAAAACTCTGATGATAAAGCTTTGCTTTGAAATCGATTAGACATATAAAACATCTTTTTGTCTTTATTTTTTACGCATTGTATTGCCTTCGAATTTTATTATTTTATAATATATAATATATAATATATATATATATATATATATATATATATATATAATTAACAATGAAGATGGACAATAGTCCGAAAATCCAAATAATACAAATTATCAAGCAAATGCTCTTTATCTTCAAATCAGTGTTAGCTGAGTCTGAGTGACAGCAAGTTCCTAGTATTCTGGCAGATTGCAGCATGCAGTGTTCTGAAAATCCTTCCTTTATCTTTTGGAAAATTGTTTTTGTTTGCAAAATCCACCAGTTGACTATGATAAGGTATCCGTTTTATTTCAAAGTCCCAGATATTATTATTATTATTATTATTATTATTATTATTATTATTATTAATAATAATAATAATAATAATAATAATAATAATAATAATGAAGAAGAAGAAGAAGAAGAAGAGGTAACAATTCAGGGATCAAGAACGAATAAAACAAAACGTCTGCGGTATAAAATAACCCAACAAGGGTTGATATGCCGTATGACTAATAAAAAATGAGTTAAAAATTGGGCTTAAACATGGGTTTTAAAAAGAATTGAGTACCTATAAATAATGAATAAAACAAAACGTCTTCGTATTATCTGCGTTATTCGGACTATTGTCCTCATCTTTATTGTTATTTGTACAACGTTTCGGCCAATATGCCCTCCGGCCTTCTTCGGGTATTTCTTGACGGACTCGGGAACCTTCAACAAGAGTTGACATGCTGTATGACTTATATAATTCTCCCTTTGTATAAGAGTGGTAGTACTTGTTAGGGTTCCATCTATCGTTTAAAAAGAAAAAATGAGGGTACCATTATAGTATGTGGCTTACGTTTTCAATGTGGCCTACCAAATCATGTCTCTCTTATAGTATGTGGGTTACCATAAAAATCATATTATAAGGTGATAATGATAACTGCTAACCTTAACCCTAACCCTATTTCAGAATTTGGGAAAATGTTATAATCAAATAGATCTCTGATTCATGTCAATTATGGATAAATTCTTTCTTAATTATTCTGAATGACTAGATACAGCTTTGACTAAATTGCATTTCTTGAAATAGAATATACGTGAGAAATAATTAGTTTCAATATACTGCTTATATCTATAAATATACTCTTACTAAGGTAGAACACATTCAAACCGGGTAGGCAACATACTATAACAGAATCAAAAAGGTAGGCCACATACTATAACAGAATCAAAAAGGTAGGCCACATACTATAACGGCATCAAAAAAGTAGGCCACATACTATAACAGAATCAAAAAGGTAGGCCATATAACTATAACAGAATAAAAGGTAGGAATCAAAAAGGTAGGCCACAAACTATAACAGAATCAAAAAGGTAGGCAACATACTATAACGGCATCAAAAAAATACAGAATCAAAAAGGTAGGCCACATACTAACCAAAAGGTAGGCCACATACTATAACAGAATCAAAAAGGTAGGCCACAAACTATAACAGAATCAAAAAGGTAGGGTCACATACTATAACGGCATCACATACTATAACAGAACCAAAAAGGTAGGCCACATCTATGGCTATGACCGCACCAAAATGAGTTTACAATGGGTTTAAAAATGTTTTTTTTTAGAGAATTAAGTACTCATAAAGAATAGATAAAACAAACTTCTTCGGTATGAAATAAACCAACAAGGTTTGACATGCCGTAAAACCCAACCAACCAACCTATTTTGCATCTGATGGAGTTCTTGTGATAGAAGCATTACTTGTAGAACAACCCCAGTAGTTAATTTAAATTTCCTTCCAATTTCCCTGCGAACAGCAATTCCGTATGTTGTAAAATACTACGCCATTAGACAAGCGATATGTTCTGTGCGTAACGAAGGAACGGGCACTGGCTTATATAATTATCTTTATTGGTAATTAACATCGATTTATTTAACACAACTTAGAAACGCTTATTTTCCTATTTCTTTTTTTATTCTATCTTATTTTATTTTATTTTATTTCATTTTATTTCATTTCTTCGGGAATTTTCTCGGTCTCCGATTTTTCGCATAAAATTCCTCGTCGATCAAAGAGTCGGGAACTTCACCAAGAAACTCAAGAACGTATAAAGTGATTTTTCTGTTCTTTTTCACCTAATTCTCTAAATACATCAAAGTGGTAATGTCGCTGTGTTGTCTTAGTGCGGCTATGTGCTGAGTCGCGTTCTGTACATTTCGGAGGGGGGGGGGAAGGGAGGGAGGTCATGAAGAGGAAGACGGAGACGTTTTCGAGGAGACATGTGGCGGGGATGGGCAGACACTAAAGACGTATTTGTGTACAGGAGCGGAAAGATATATATATATATATATATATATATATATATATGTAAATGAAATGGAGACTATATATAGGGATATATTATATATATATATATATATATATATATATATATATATATTATATATATATACATATCTCCATTTCATCATATATATGTATTCTAGTTTCCATCTCTAAGAAATTAATATATATATATATATATATATATATATATATATATATGTACAATGAAATGGAGACTATATATAGGGATATATATATATATATATATATATATATATTATATATTATATATACATAGTCGACTTTTCTTATTGCATATATATATATATATATATATATAATATATTATACATAATCTCCATTTCATCATATATATGTATGTCTAGTTTCCATCTCTTTAAGCACATAAGTAAATAAATGGAGAGTATATATATATATATATATATATATATATATATATATATAATATATATATGTTTATTCAACAATGCTTCTAAAAGACAAACATCCAAAAATCTTATATATATATATATATATATATATATATATATATATATATATATATATATATATATTATACTTGTTTTTTATATATATATATATATATATATATATATATATATAGTTGTAGAAAAGTTATTTCCATTCCACGGTTTCGGTGTTATTAGTACACCTTCTACAGGGGGAATACCTACTAGTACCCCTGAAGACGGTGTACTAAGAACACCGAAACCGTGGTAGGGAAATAACTTTTCTACAACTATTAATGCTCTATATTTTACAAGATATATTGAGCCCTTTTGGATTAACTACTTATGCTACTACAATGTTTTCATGGTAGTAACACTTTGATATATATATATATATATATATATTTAAGAAATGGATATAAAGTAACCTACTCGAGTTTCATCATCTGAATTGTCAGGGTTACATCCGCTGAATTAATCGAGTTTTCGATTAACATCAGTTGATACCACGTATGTCTGTTGGAATGGGTTTTATCGTTACAGATAGACGCTTGTTTACAAAAATTTGAAAATCTCACCGGAAATTTTTAAATTTTAAAATTTTTTATTATTATTATTTATTATTTATTCTTATTATTACTTTTATTTTTATTTTTTTATTTTTTTATTTTCATTTTTATATAATTAACCGTATTAAACCACTCTAAACCTCTATTATAATAACGTCTATGTTTGGTCCTTTTCGCATACTCTCTAACCAAACCAAAACCAACGCAATAAACAATTTTAATCTATTTTACTTATTTAACCACTCTCACACCCCGTAATCTACCCTTCATTAAACAACAATTGAAAAATGAATTCCCACAAATTAATTCACATTTTCCAGTTCAATAAACAAAAACAATTTCCGGTGAGATTTTCAAATTTTTGTAAACAAGCATCTATCTGTAACGATAAGATCCATTCCAACAGACAAACGAGGTATCAACTGATATTAATCGAAAACTCGATTAATTCACGGATGTAACCCTGACGATTCAGATGATGAAACTCGAGTAGGTTACTTTATATCCATTTCTTATATAAATTTGTATTTGTTTTTTCACGGTCTTAACCCCTGGATTCTGTGCGCTCCCAACGATCGTACTCGTACCCACCGGTAAGACACTACTCATACATATATACAAATAAATAAATAAAGTATATATATATATATATATATATATATATATATATATATATATCAACCCTCCCACACGAGCAGAATGTGACACTATTTACCCATACGTGGACGGAGAATAGTTGGACTCATACCTCTCCCAACAATATCAGCGTTATGTGAAACAGCTTCGTCTATGATTTGAACTCGGGTCGGTGAGTTCATTTCTTTCGACTCTAACCATTACCCACGCTATTTGTATCTGTCCTATAAAATTGACGTCTCTTTATTTTCCTCGCATATTGATAAGTTTGAGGTAATAAAAAAGAATATTCTAATTGTGCCTTATCTCTCAGATAGTGAATCCTTCTGATTATTTTTTGTGTGTATAGAAATGAAAAACAAGCTACGTTGTTGCCTTTTGGAAACTGTTGAGAGAGGTCCTGCCTCCATACACCAAATGTCTCCGGATCAGTCACCCTAATCCGGCAACTATCTTACACGTGTGTTTAATCATGTTTATATTGAAACACATATTCAGGCGTGGGGAGTGGGGATGCTGACATTTTTATTATGTCAGTAAAACAAGTTGGTCTAGAGAGAAACGGAATTGATTAAGTTTTATATTTCAGGTTGGCACCATAACTTTCCTTATGAACACTCCACTAAGAAATTATCAAGATGTATCCATTACCTATCACTTTCTTCTTTTGTACTTACTTTCACCAACACACACACACATATATATATATATATATATATATATATATATATATATATAAACAATTTTTTTTGTGATGAAACAAAGAAAATACAGTGCTCAATCACAAATTGTGAGAGCTAATATTTATTTAATTTGTTGAGTTTAAAAAAAAAATAATGCTTATTATAGACAGCTAACCAGGTTGTCTTGCTAAGTCGCAATAATCAGGCTGTCAAATTAGATCTTAGATCTTCAAATAAACAACATAAGATCTAATTTGACAGCCTGATGATTGCGACTTAGCAAGACAACCTGGGTAGCTGTCTATAATAAGCATTTATTTTTAACTCAGCAAATTATATATATATATATATATATATATATGGGAGAATAAGTGCTTAATTGGAGTCGTACCTAATTTTGAAAAATTAATTAATTAATAATGAATTAAGCGGGAATACCTATTAAATGTATGGCTAAACAAATCGAGAAAAATCAATCTCTGTATGTACATACAGGGATTGATTTTTCTCGATTTGTTTAGCCATACATTTAATAGGTATTCCCGCTTAATTCATTATTAATTAATTAATTTTCAAAATTAGGTACGACTCCAATTAAGCACTTATTCTCCCAAAAATTATCGGCAAAAAGCCATTCCAAACAAACCGTTTACAACACACACACACACACACACACACACACACATATATATTATATATATATATATATAATGGAGAGAGGGAGAGAAACTTACTAGCTGGATATGAAGTAACAATAAGCTTAAGATTGAAAGGCAGGTAAAAGAGATGAAAAGGTGTAAAATTACAATACATTAAAATAATTTATATATATAGAGAGAGGAATGATAACGGAGCGAATGCAGTAGAGTAGTAATTTATCACTGGTAGTGCCAGTAATCTAGATAACACTAGAAATTATTAAATAGGATGGAAAAATAAAATGAAATAATATTCTTTCAGTAGATTTCACATGAGGAGTTTATATACTCTCCTTTTTGTTATAATTACTAGCAAATATATGCACCCCCCGCCGGGTGCAAGTATTTAAGTTTTAGCTCAGTCGGTAGAGCGTTCGGCTAGAAACCACAAGGTTCCTAGTTCGATACCGGTCCTCGCCAACTCAGCGTATGAGTAGCACAGGAATCTGTGCGGTAAAGTAAGGAGCTGACGGTAGATGTGGCGCTCCACCTCAGATGCTAAAACAATCATCTTGGTCAAGCGCTATTGAAAAGGGGATAGACTCCCTCGCTGACTGGCTGATACCGACTTTAGGCCGCCCCGACGACTATAATGAAATATAATATCAAATTAGAAAGGCTAATGAAACTAAGCATAAATACCCCCCCACACACAGACAGAGTGTTTGGAAGGCATGAGACAGAACCAAATGGACAGCCACTAGCAACAACTTCAGGTCTGGAGATCTTCTGTAGAAGAGATTTTTATCTTGAATATTAACGAATAAATCACAGGTTAACAACAACACCACAGTTACCTTCTTTTTTTCTTTACACTTGCATTGTGATAACCTTCAAAAACCAACCACAAAACCAATATATATATATATATATATATATATATATATATATATACTAAGAACATTGTTGGACAGACATACATGAACATACACTCAAAGACTTGCACATATACACACGCAGAGAATTGCAAGGAATAATTCAACAGAATGGACAAAACCTAGCAGAATCTCCAGACCTTCAGAGATCTTCTGACGAAGAAATCTTTATCTCGAAATATTAAGAATAAATCACAGGTTAACAAACAACACCATGGTTACCTTATTTTTTTCTTTAACACATGCATTGTGATAGCCTTCAAACAACCACCAAACAATATAAGCACAAATGCTTCAATGCATTTATAAAAACCTTTTAATGAAACTAAATAAGAATGCAATAAAAAGTTTAAAAGGAGCGGGTATAATCGGAAAATAGAACTGAAACTTATTCTACCATCTCTCCCGTCTTTCATTACTAAACGTATCTAATTTAAACTTTTAGCTAAATTAAAGTAAAGAAATAAAACTACAGTTATTTCATCTCGTTAATGGATTTCTTTTAAAATGTATCTCCTAGATTTTTGGTTGTATATGTGTCATCGCATATAATATATATATATGTATATATATATATAAATATATATATATATATATATATATAAAATTAAAACAGGTTTGTTTTTATTCCCGAGGCATCACCAGATATCCCTGCTATCATTTCATATTTATTTTCTCTGTGGAAAATCTTCAATCAGTTTTTATTTTCCTGTTTTTTTTTTTTCCTTCGCCATTTAATCTTTAGTCGTTGATTCTTTTCAATTCAGCGTTCTTAATTTCCCGCCATTTTTGACTTTACAGTCATCCGCCATTTTGTTTTATTGTTTATCAACCATTTTGATGGAGGATTTGATTATCTCCCTTTATTAAAAGGGAAAATAGGTGAGTTCTTCTCTGCTTCCTTCTTTTAATGTTGTCGTGAACTGTAGGTTAATAAAGAAAAATTGAGTAAGGTAGAATAATAAAATAAAAAAAACATAGAGAAAAGAAGGAAGAGTTTTGTCCAAGAGGAGAAAGAAATAATTAAAAGAAAGATATAGTATAAAACGTAGATAGTATAGAAAAAAGAAAAAGAAAAAAGAAAGAAAAAAAAGAAAAGAAAAAGAAAGAAAAAAGAAAGAAGAGAAAGGGTGAAATATAAAGGCTGTAATATAAGACGGAAAAAAGAGAGAAAAGAAAGGAAATAATGTAAGAAAAGAAAGAAAAAAGAAGAAAGAAAGAAAGAAAGAAAGAAAAAGTAAGAATGAACGGGAGAGATAAAGAGGCTGTAATATAGAAGGAAAAAGAGAAAAGAAAGAAAGAAAGAAAGAAAGAAGAAAGAAAGGGAGAGATATAGAGGCTCAATATAGAAGGAAAAAGAGAAGAAAGAAAGAAGAAAAAGGGAGAGATATAGAGGCTGTAATATAGAAGGAAAAAGAGAAGAAAGAAAGAAAAGAAAGGGAGAGATATAGAGGCTGTAGTAATAGATGGAGAACGAGAAGAAAAAAAGAAAGAATGTCAGATAAGAAAGAAAGAAAGAAAGAAAGAAAGAAAGAAAAGAAGAAAGGAACGGGATAGAATATAAGGTTTAATATAGAGGGAAAAAGAGAAGAAAAGAAAGAAAGAAAGGAAAGAAAGAATGAGAGAGCTATAGAGGCTGTAATATAGAAGGAAAAAGAGAAGAAGAAAAAGAAAGAATGTAGAAAAGAAAAGAAAGGAAGAAAGAAAGAAAGAAGGGGAGAGATATAGAGGCTGTAATATAGAAGGAAAAAAAGAAAGAAAGAAAGAAAAAGAAAGAAAGAAAGAAAAAGAAAGAAAGAAAGAAAGAAAGAGAGATATAGAAGCTGTAATATAGAAGGAAAAAAGAAAGAAAGAAAGAAGAATGTAAGAAAAGAAAGAAAGAAAGAAATTACGGGAGAGATATAGAGGCTGTAATATAGAAGGAAAAGAGAAAGAAAGAAAGAAAAAGAAAGAAAGAAAGAAGAAAGAAAGAAAGAAAGAAAGAAGACGGGAGAGATATAGAAGCTGTAATATAGAAGGGGAAAAAGAACAAACGAAAGAAAGAAAGAAAAAGAAAGAAGAATGATAGAGATATAAAGGCTGTAATATAGAAGGAAAGGAAGAAGAAAGAAAGAAAGAAAGAAAGAAAAAGAAAGAACAGGAGAGATATAGGGGCTGTAACAGAGAAGGGAAAAGAGAACAAACGAAAGAAAGATAATTCTGGAACCCTAGTGTGTATGGAGTACCCCTTCATCACCAATCAACATACACGTACTAAGTAACGTGACTTAATAAGGCAAATTGTTAGCCGTGCGTAGTGACCCGTGATGCTTAAGGACGGAATCTTGGTGGCTGAACAGTCCATGAATTGCAACAATCCACTTTACTCCTTACTCCTAGACGGTTGGTCAGAGAAGCCCCCTGTCATCAATTGGCTATTATATTATAGCTGCTCATCAAGCCCTAGCAGCTATATTATTGTCTCGACCCTATTGCCCTTATGGCAATCCCCAAACCTTATTATTTATGTGCTAGAAGCGGTGGTGGCTGAGGATCTCAGTGTTTTGAGTATAACGTTAAACTGCATCTAATGGTGAAATTCCAATTTGGAGCTTTCGGAAGTGCAGAGTATACTTTCATCGCCATTACTCCCAGGTCCACTCTGACACGGAGTGGGAGTAGGATACCATATATGAAGTAAATAGAATCCCATATATAGGTTGAATATAACATCTTTCTTATTATAATGGAGATTGTTTGTTTGTCTGTCTGTAACCGAAACTATATTACTTCTCAACTCACAATCCCCTTTGTTATTTACGCCACATTTTCCATGATTGTTATTTTTATTTAAACCTCAATTATTAATAAAATTATTTTACATTATTAATACTTTTGACTTTATCTACATTCTAATAACATGCAATTGTATTTATATATGCAACAAAATAGCGGGTTACAGTGTGAATGGGAAAGCTAATTTGCATATTGATATTAAAAGTTTAATTTTATTAAATATGCGCTTGGTATTATTGATTTCTAATTGTTTGGTTTTTCTTAATGAATATGAGCAAAAATCTCGGGGATAAATCTTAAAAGAAATCCATTAATATAAAGAAATAACAGTAATTTTATTCTTTACTTCCTAATTTAACTATTCAGTTAAATTAGGAAAATTTAGCAATAAAAGGAGGGAGTGATGGAAAATGATGGAAGACTTAGTTTCAAAGTTGTTCTATTCTTCGATTATAACCCCTCTGTTTCAAATCCTTTTATTTGGATTTTTATTCAGTTTCAAAAGTATTTCAAATTTAACATATTTCATTACATTAAAATTCAAATACTTGCACCCGGAAGGTGTATATATTTGCTAGTATGTTTAAAAATGTTTAAAAATATTGAGTATGAAAAAAACTTTTTGAATATCCATCAACAATGATTAAAAAAACATCCCACCCTGTCGTCTGGGGCGTTAGAATGTATCGACTGCACCTCTGCAGAGGGGTAAGACTACCCCGAATGAGTCCATCTGTTAGTCGTATGTTGCGATCCGTGATGCTTAAGAATGGAGTCTTCGTGGATGAGCAGTCCATGACCTGCAACACCTCACTTAGACCCTTACTTAGACTAGATGGGCGGTCGGAGAGGCCCCATCCAATCAATCAGCTGGTCACGTCAAACCCTAGCAACTATATGATTGCTCCAACCCTATTGCTCTTATGGCAAGCCCCAACCCTTTTTATCATATGGGTACTAGAAAGCGGTGGCTGAGAGTCTACATGTCCTATCTGATGATGGGGTTCTAGTTTTGGAGGTTTTGGGAAAGGTGGGGCACCCCTTCATCGCCATTGCTCCCTGGTCCACTCTGACCCGGAGTGGTAGTACCTGTTAGGGTCCCATATATACGTTAAATAGAAAAATATATTTATAAAAATTGTGTATCCATTAAGAATTAATTTATTTCAAAACTTTATCGGCATTTAATAACACACTGAGGTTGATATGCCGTGAAACAAACCAAACCAAACCAAACTAAAACACATCTTCAGCAATGAATAACACAACAAGGGTTAACATGCCGTAAAATCCAACCAACCAATTCACTTAATCGATATAATGGTCAAATAAGGTTGTATCATTCCTCCTCATGCATGGTCATTGAGTGTGATTTTCTATAGGCTATGCAAACGGAATATGCTAATTGAATATGCAAATTTCAATTCGTAGATGAATAGGATTTCTGACAAGAATTTTATTTGGAACATTAAACATATTTTGCTTCCTTTGGTTCACAAATGTTTTTTAAACATTCTCTTGAATGAACAGTCATAATTCAAAGTCAATGGTGTCAATGACGATATGCGCACGGAGCATGCGCATTAACGCGTTTATGTTTCCCGCCAAAGACATCTTTCTTTTGCAGTCCCTAATTCAATTTCTTCTTCATTTTTCAAAAGTGTCCCAAACAAATAATCCTTTGGCGAATTAAATCGGCAATTTTTTATTGAGCCTGTCATATGTATTTGCCAAATAGTATATATATATATATATATATATATATATATAATATATATATATATATATATATATATATATATATATATGAACGGGTTAAAACTCTTCCTGTTTGAAAAAGAGAATTTGTCTATTTTTGAATTTGTCTATTTTTGAATTTGAAATATGTCTTCTTCTTTCAAAAACCGTTACACTAAAGATATACAATTGTGTCGTTGGCGTAGAAACGCGCAGCGGATGTGCTAATGACGAAACGATCACATGACTTGAACGCTTTTTGGAACATCAATGTTTTTCGTTTTGAATTTAAATTATTTTCTGCTTCTCTCCATGAGTACGGATTAAAAACAAGCTCTGATGATGATTTTTATAAATCGAAATATTGTTGAATATTAGCTATGAATATGATATAAAATATTTTCATTTTAACAGCATTGTGTGATTTCATATCCTTTTATCTATACTCATATCGTCGGATTCATTTCCTTACTCTTAACTTATATAATATATATATATATATATATATATATATATATATATATAGCGTGTCCATATAGTCCGTGTGCATTTTAACGAATTTATAAATACAAATAAAGTTATAAAAATGTTCAAGTTCATACGGACTTTGTGTAAATACTATATACAGTATATATATATATATAATATATATATATATATATAATATATTGAAACCACTGACTACAAATAAACTATAAAATGTATAGATTATAATAATAAATTTATATATATATATATATATTATATATATATATATATATTTATATATATATATATATTTATAATTATATTTGTTGTGACTAATAGTTGAGTAGGGTAAAATAAGACAAGTGTTTTACAATAATGTACAGGAACGGCTAGCTTGCCGTTAAACGGAGTACAACCTTTTCACTCGGTGTCTCACTATTTATAGTGAGAACCGGTGTATATTCTCCACTGTAGGAACGGCCGGTACAACATATATATATATATATATATATATATATATATATATATATATATATATTATTATTTATTATTATTATTAATTATATAATCTATACATTTATAGTTTATTTTGTAACGGTTGGTTTCAAAGCAATAGATGCTTATCATCATGCAAATCGCCTTGTAAATGACATCCTAATGAATTTTCATTGAAATGAAGATAGCTACAGACTACAAGAAAGCCAATAGCCAAAATCATGAAATATGGGAATTATAACGGATATTTATGACGGATAATATCTCCTAACATACTATCAACAATAGAAGACAGACACAAGATCCCTCGGCATGATATATATATATATAATATATATTAATATATATATATATATATATATAAGATTTTTGGATGTTTGTTTATTTAGAAACGTTGCTGAATAAAGTATATATTAAATTTTACTTGAAGGCACTTACATCGCATGTATGCATAAACATGCGTTGTAAGTGCTTAAGTAAAAATTTAATATATACTTTATTCAGCAACGTTTCTAAATAAACAAACATCCAAAAATCTTATTCACTTCGCCGAAGGGCATTCGGTCTTTGTTGTTATTATTCTCTCAATAACGCCCCCTTACCTATTATGGTAGAGGCGTGTAGTATCACTTGACAAGCTTAATTTCGCTAGGATGGTCAGCTGTGTACTGTGGCCGAGGCGATAAAAGTGTTTCACTAGTGTTTCACTGTGTCTGCTGAAGTCCCGGTTTCGATTTCTGTCGAGGGAAATCGTTAGTATATACCGCTGATGAGACTTAACAAAGTCGAAACAGTCTGTACGGTATTCTACACATCGAGCCATCCTTTGCTGGGATTACACTTGTCAAGTTCATTTTCTATAAGAAAAAGTATCGAATTTATGCGATACA
The DNA here is from genome assembly GCA_023376005.1 of Doryteuthis pealeii. NCBI lineage: Eukaryota > Metazoa > Mollusca > Cephalopoda > Myopsida > Loliginidae > Doryteuthis > Doryteuthis pealeii. The sequence goes on from CM042174.1 coordinate 56,317,108, forward strand.
TGCGTTGTAAGTGCCTTCAAGTAAAAATTTTAATATATATATATATATATATATATATATATATATATATGGTAGAAATGTGAGGAGGTTAATCCGACAGTATGTGGAGAAAAGTAGACAACACGGGATGTTATGGAAACTTGATGTTTTAATATCGACGATGCAACGTTTCGGTCTCTTATTAGACCTCTTCAGGACTTGGATATAGTTCTTACTCCAATGATGGAAATTCTCAAAATTCTTTTTCCATTCACCATTTCGGCACTCCCCATTCCAGAGAGAAAAAGAATCCACTAACCACCCCCAACTACACCTCCCCCTACTGACGACCTTCCGTTTTCAGCATTTTGAGAATTTCCATCATTGGAGTAAGAACTATATCCAAGTCCTGAAGATGGTCTAATAAGAGACCGAAACGTTGCACGTCGACAATAAACATCAAGTTTTCCAAAACATCCCGTGTTGTCTACTTTTCTCCACACATATATATATATATATATATATATATATATATTGTGTGTGTGTGTGGTGTGTGGTGTGTGTGTGTTGAAAAAGAGAAATAAGGAAAGAAAGTATTGAATGGATAAAATAGGATTATTTTAATTAATTCAACTTACACGTGTTTCGTCAGGAGTTTATTCATGTGTACATTATTCTATCTAATTATTTTTAAATAACAAAATGAAATAAATAATAATAATAGAAAAAATGTAGAATGTTCTATTATTATTTTATTTCATTTTATTTAAAAATAATAATAAATAGAATTAATGTACACATGGATAAACTCCTGACTGAAACACGTGTAAGTTATGTTAATTAAATATCCTATTTTATCCATTCAATACTTTCTTTCCTTTATTTCTCTTTTTAACATACCGTCGGATTCACTTCCATTTTCAATTTACACACACACACACACACACACACACACAACACACATATATATATATATATATATATATAATATATATATATAATATAAGTATGCATATTACACAGTAATGAATCTATGAGACTAGTTTGCTAACCATTTCCCCATAGTAGCACACCCTTGCAATGCTCAGTAAATATGCATTTTACATCGTATGAACTGCGAGACGGCTTGCTAACCATTGTATCACCATTTGGGAAAAAATCCTAGCCAGTCTTATTTGCCGTTGTTCAGTAAGTATGGCATATTACCAGTAAATGAAACTGCGAGACTAGTTGTTAACGCATTTCCCCACGATTGCACGCCCTTGCGATGCTCAGTAAGTATGCATATCAAAATTTGTAGTCCAAAATAAAAATGTTTTTCTCTTTATTGAGAACAGAAAAAAACGAACCTATTTGCCATTGTGGCACACCCGACCCTTTTTATCATAATATTCTGACCAGGAGTGGTAGTACCTGTTAGGGTCCCATCTATAGCTAAATGGAAAAAGTGCCTTCAGTATAAAACAATCCAACAACATACTGTAAATTAAAAAAGTCTCATTTGCGTTGTTCAGTCAGTGTGCATATTAACACGTAAGTACCTGCGAGAACTAGCCTGCTAACCATTGTACCGACATAGTAGGACTTTCAAAAAATCTAGCCAGTCCTATTTTGCGGTTGTTCAGTAAGTTATGCATATACATAGTAAAGAATCTGCGAGGACTAGCTTGCTAACCATTCCCCACGAATTGCACGCCCTTGCAATACCTCAGGAAGTATGCTAGTACATATTATGATCTGTGAGACTGG
>CM042174.1:56318935-56326435 GCA_023376005.1 Doryteuthis pealeii
TGTAAACCAGTGTGTATTGCGAATCTTGGACAATATTAACCTTAATTTTATTGATGAACTACTCTGGGGTGTTCCATTCAGAAAGGACTATAGATTGACTATTGTCTTGGGAAAGATCAACACAACAGTAACTTACTAGTGCGCACTGTGTTGGGGGTTAGAATGAGCCGACTCTGACAAGAACACGGGCAGTAGAGGGGAATAGAGACACTCCAGTGCGGTGCGCGAACCGTGAATGCTTAAGGATAGGGAACAAGGTGCGTGTCGGTATCATGGGAAGAACATTCACTACTTGTTCCACTTACTATGACTTACTTTTTGGAGACTAGATCGGGCTCGTATTAAGTATTTACTCAAGATATATTGAGCCCTTTTGGATTAACTAACTTATGCTAACTGTACAAGAATGAATGTTTTCAATGGTAGTGAACACTTTGATAATAATATATATACTATTATGATTTTAGAAATGGATTATATAGTAACCTATCGAGTTTCATCATCTGAATTGTCAGGGTTCATTCCGCTGAAATTAATCGAGTTTTTCGATTAACATCAGTTGATACCACGTGATGTCTGGTTGGAATGGTTTTATCGTTTTACAGATAGCGCTTGTTTAACGTTTAAAAATTTGAAAATCGTCAGACCTGGAAATTTTAAATTTTAAATTTTTTTAATTATTAATTATTATTATTATTTTTATTCTTATATTACTTTTAATTTTTATTTTTTTATTTTTTTTATTTTCATTTTTATATAATTAACCGTATTAAACACTCTAAAACCTCTATTTATAATGAACGTCTATGTTTGGTCCTTTTTCGCATACTCTCTACCAAACCAAAAACCCAACAATACACAATTTTAATTCTATTTTACTTATTTAACCACTGTCATCAACCCTCCGTATATCTATCCCTTTTAACAACGAATTGAATAAAGTGATTCCCACAAATTAATGGTTCCATTTTCCAGTTCAATAACCAAAACATTTCCGGTGAGATTTTCAAATTTTGTAAACAAGCATCTATCTGTAACGATAAGATCCATTCCAACAGAACAACGAGGTATCACAACTGATATTAATCGAAAACTCGATAATCCACGGATGTACCCTGACGATTCAGATGATGAACTCGAGTAGGTTCTTTAATATCCATTCTATATAAATTGTATTTGTTGTTTTCCCACGGTCTTTAACCCTGGATTCTGTGCGCTCGACGATCGTACCGTACCCACCGGTAAGACACTACTCATACATATATACAAATAATAAATATAGTATATATATATATTATATATATTATATATATATATATATATCAACCCCTCCACACGAAGCAGAATGTGACACTATTTACGCCATACGTGGACGGAGAATAGTTGGACTCAATACCTCTCCCAAACAATATCAGCGTTATGTTGAAACAGCTTCGTCTATGATTTGAACTCGGGGTCGGTGAGTTTTCATTTCTTTCGACTCTAACCATTACCACGCGCTATTTGTATCTGTTGCTATAAAATTGACGTCTCTTTATTTTCCTCGCATATTGATAAGTTTGAGGTAATAAAAAAGAAGTATTCTAATTGTGCCTTATTCTCAGATAGTGAATCCTTCTGATTATTTTTTTGTGTGTATAGAATGAAAAACAAGCTAACGTTGTTGCCTTTTTGGAAACTGTTGAGAGAGTCCTGCCTCCATACACATACACCAAATGTCTCCGGATCAGTCACCCTAATCCGGCAACTATCTTACACGTGTGTTTAATCCATGTTTATATTGAAACACATATTCAGGGCGTGGGGAGTGGGGATGCTGACATTTTTATTATGTCAGTAAACAAGTTGGTCTATGAGAGAAACGGAATTGATTAAGTTTTATATTTGCAGGTTGGGCACCATAACTTTCCTTATGAACACTCCACTAAGAAATTATCAAGATGTATCATTACCTATCATTTCTTCTTTTGTACTTACTTTCACCACCACACACACATATATATATATATATATATATATATATATATATATATATAAACAATTTTTTTTGTGATGAAAACAAAGGAAAATACAGTGCTCAATCACACAAAATTGTGAGAGCTAATATTATTTAATTTGTTGAGTTTAAAAAAAAAAATAATGCTTATTATAGACAGCTAACCAGGTTGTCTTGCTTAAGTCGCATAATCAGGCTGTCAATTAGATCTTAGATCTTCAAAATAAACAACATAAGATCTAATTTGACAGCCTGAATGATTGCGACTTAGCAAGACAACCTGGGTAGCTGTCTATAATAAGCATTTATTTTTAACTCAGCATTATTATATATATATATATATATATTATGGAGAATAAGTGCTTAATTGGAGTCGTACCTATTTTTGAAAATTAATTAATTAATATTGAATTAAGCGGGAACCTTAAATGTATGGCTAAACAATCGAGAAAAAATCAATCTCTGTATGTACATACAGGGATTGATTTTTTCTCGATTTGTTTAGCCATACATTTAATAGGTATTCCCGCTTAATTCATTATTAATTAATTATTTTCAAATTAGGTACGACTCCAATTAAGCACTTATTCCCAAAAATTATCGGGCAAAAAGCCATTCCAAACAAACCGTGTTTACACACACACACACACACACACACACACACACACACATATAAATATATTATATATAAATATATATATGGAGAGAGAGGGAGAGAAAACTTACCTAGCTGATATGAAAGTAACAATAAGCTTAAGATTGAAAGGCAGGTAAAAGAGATGAAAAGGTGTAAAATTACAATACATTAAAATAATTTATATATATAGAGAGAGGAATGATAACGGAGCGAATGCAGTAGAGTAGTAATTTATCACTGGTAGTGCCAGTAATCTAGATAACACTAGAAATTATTAAATAGGATGGAAAATAAAATGAAATAATATTCTTTCAGTAGATTTCACATGAGGAGTTTATAAATACTCTCCTTTTGTTTATATTACTAGCAAATATATGCACCCCCGCCGGGTGCGCCAAGTATTTAAGTTTTAGCTCAGTCGGTAGAGCGTTCGGCTAGAAACCACAAGGTTCCTAGTTCGATACCGGGTCCTCGCCAACTCAGCGGTATGAGTAGCACAGGAATCTGTGCGGTAAGGTAAGGAGCTGACGGTAGATGTGGCGCTCCCACCTCAGATGCTAAACAATCATCTTGGTCAAGCGCTATTGAAAAAGGGGATAGACTCCCTCGCTGACTGGCTGATACCGACTTTAGGCCGCCCCGACGACTATAATGAAATATAATATCAAATTAGAAAAAGGCTAATGAAACTAGCATAAATACCCCCCCCACAACAGACAGAGTGTTTGGGAAGGCATGAGACAGAACCAAATGGACAGCCACTAGCAACAACTTTCAAGGTCTGGAGATCTTCTGGTAGAAGAGATTTTTATCTGAAATATTACGAATAAATCACAGGTTAACAAACAACACCACAGTTACCTCTTTTTTTTCTTTAACACTTGCATTGTGATAACCTTCAAAACAACCAACAAACCAATATATAATATATATTATATATATATATATATATATATATTATAGACATTGTTGGACAGACATACATGAACATACACTCAAAGACTTGCACATATACACACGCAGAGAATTGCAAGGAATAATTCAACAGAATGGACAAAACCTAGCAGAATCTCCAGACCTTCAGAGATCTTCTGACGAAGAAATCTTTATCTCGAAATATTAAGAATAAATCACAGGTTAACAAACAACACCATGGTTACCTTATTTTTTCTTTACACATGCATTGTGATAGCCTTCAAAACCACCACCACCAAACCAATATAAGCACAATGCTTCAATGCATTTATAAAACCCTTTTAATGAAACTAAATAAGAATGCAGATAAAAAGATTTAAAAAGGAGCGGGGTATAATCGGAAAATAGAACAACTGAAACTTATTCTACCATCTCTCCCGTCTTTCATTACTAAACGTTCTAATTTAACTATTTAGCTAAATTAAGTAAAGAATAAAACTACAGTTATTTCATCTCGTTAATGGATTTCTTTTAAAATGTATTCTCCTAGATTTTTGGTTGTATATGTGTCATCGCATATATATATATATATGTATATATATATATATATATATATATATATATATATATATATAAATTAAAACAGGTTGTGTTTTTTATTCCCGCATCACCAGATATCCCTGCTATCATTTCATATTTATTTTCTCTGTGGAAAAACTTTCAATCAGTTTTTATTTTCCTGTTTTTTTTTTTTCCTTCGCCATTTAATCTTTAGTCGTTGATTCTTTTCAATTCAGCGTTCTTAATTTCCCGCCATTTTTGACTTTACAGTCATCCGCCATTTTGTTTTATTGTTTATCAACCATTTTGATGGAGGATTTAATTATCTCCCTTTATTAAAAGGGAAAATAGGTGAGTTCTTCTCTGCTTCCTTCTTTTAATGTTGTCGTGAACTGTAGGTTAATAAAGAAAAATTGAGTAAGGTAGAATAATAAAAATAAAAAAAACATAGAGAAAAGAAGGAAGAGTTTTGTCCAAGAGGAGAAAAGAAATAATTAAAAGAAAGATATAGTATAAACGTAGATGTAGTTTATAGAAGGAAAAAAAGAAAAAGAAAAGAAAGAAAGAAAAAAGAAAGAAAGAAAAGAAAGAAAGAAAGAAAGAAAGAAAGAAAGGGTGAAATAAGGCTGTAATATAGACGGAAAAAAGAGAAGAAAAGAAAAAATAATGTAAGAAAGAAAGAAAAAAAGAAAGAAAGAAAGAAAGAAAGAAAGAAAAAAGTAAGAATGAACGGTGAAATATAAAGGCTGTAATATAGACGGAAAAAAGAGAAGAAAAGAAAGAAATAATGTAAGAAAAGAAAGAAAAAAGAAAGAAAGAAGGAAAGAGAAGAAAGAAAGAAGAAAGGGAGAGATATAGAGGCTGTAATATAGAAGGAAAAAGAGAAGAAAGAAAGAAAGAAAGGGAGAGATATAGAGGCTGTGTATAGATGGAGAACGAGAAGAAAAGAAGAATGTCAGATAGAAAGAAAGAAAGAAAGAAGAAAGAAAGAAAAAGTAAGAAAGAACGGGATAGATATAAAGGTTGTAATATAGAGGGAAAAGAGAAGAAAGAAAGAAAGAAAGGGAAGAAGAAACGAGATAGAGCTATAGAGGCTGTAATATAGAAGAAAAAGAAAGAGAAAAAAGAAGAATGTAAGAAAAGAAAGAAAGAAAGAAAGAAAAGAAAGAAGGGGAGAGATATAGAGGCTGTAATATAGAAGGAAAAAGAAAGAAAGAAAGAAAAGAAAGAAAGAAAGAAAAAGAAGAAAGAAAGAAAGAAAGAACGGGAGAGATATAGAAGCTGTAATATAGAAGGAAAAGAAAGAAAAGAAAGAAAGAATGTAAGAAAGAAAGAAAGAAAGAAATTACGGGAGAGATATAGAGGCTGTAATATAGAAGGAAAAAGAGAAAGAAAGAAAGAAAAAAGAAGAAAAAAGAAAAAGAAAGAAAGAAAGAAGAAAGAAAGAACGGGAGAGATATAGAAGCTGTAATATAGAAGGGGAAAAAGAACAAACGAAAGAAAGAAAGAAAAAGAAAGAAAGAATGATAGAGATATAAAGGCTGTAATATAGAAGGAAAGGAAGAAGAAAAGAAAGAAAGAAAGAAAGAAAAAGAAAGAACAGGAGAGATATAGGGGCTGTAACAGAGAAGGGAAAAGAGAACAAACGAAAGAAAGATAATTCTGGAACCCTAGTGTGTATGGAGTACCCCTTCATCACCAAAATCAACATACACGTACTAAGTAACGTGACTTAATAAGGCAAATTGTTAGCCGTGCGTAGTGACCCGTGATGCTTAAGGACGGAATCTTGGTGGCTGAACAGTCAATGAATTGCAACAATCCACTTTACTCCGTACTCCTAGACGGTTGGTCAGAGAAGCCCCTGTCATCAATTGGCTATTATATTATAGCTGCTCATCAAGCCCTAGCAGCTATATTATTGTCTCGACCCTATTGCCCTTATGGCAATCCCAAACCTTATTATTTATGTGCTAGAAGCGGTGGTGGCTGAGGATCTCAGTGTTTTGAGTATAACGTTAAACTGCATCTAATGGTGAAATTCCAATTTGGAGCTTTCGGAAGTGCAGAGTATACTTTCATCGCCATTACTCCCAGGTCCACTCTGACCCGGAGTGGGAATAGGATACCATATATGAAGTAAATAGAATCCCATATATAGGTTGAATATAACATCTTGTTATAATGGAGATTGTTTGTCTGTCTGTAACCGAAACTATATTACTTCTCAACTCACAATCCCCTTTGTTATTTACGCCACATTGTCCACGATTGTTATTTTTATTTAAACCTCAATTATTATTAAAATTATTTTACATTATTAATACTTTTGACTTTATCTACATTCTAATAACATGCAATTATATTTATATATGCAACAAAATAGCGGGTTACAGTGTGAACAGGAAAGCTAATTTGCATATTGATATTAAAAGTTTAATTTTATTAAATATGCGCTTGGTATTATTGATTTCTAATTGTTTGTTTTTTCTTAATGAATATGAGCAAAAATCTCGGGGATAAATCTTAAAAGAAATCCATTAATATAAAGAAATAACAGTAATTTTATTCTTTACTTCCGAATTTAACTGAATAGTTAAATTAGGAAAATTCAGCAATAAAAGGAGGGAGTGATGGAAAATGATGGAAGACTTAGTTTCAAAGTTGTTCTATTCTTCGATTATACCCCCTCTGTTTCAAATCCTTTTATTTGGATTTTTATTCAGTTTCAAAAGTATTTCAAATTTAACATATTTCATTACATTAAAATTCAAATACTTGCACCCGGAGGGTGCATATATTTGCTAGTATGTTTAAAAATGTTTAAAAAAACTTTTTGAATATCTATCAACAATGATTAAAAAAACATCCCACCCTGTCGTCTGGGGCGTTAGAATGCACCGACTGCACCTCTGCAGAGGGGTAAGACTACCCCGAATGAGGCCACCTGTTAGCCGTATGTTGCGATCCGTGATGCTTAAGAATGGAGTCTTCGTGGATGAGCAGTCCATGACCTGCAACACCTCACTTAGACCCTTACTTAGACTAGATGGGCGGTCGGAGAGGCCCCATCCAATCAATCAGCTGGTCACGTCAAACCCTAGCAACTATATGATTGCTCCAACCCTATTGCTCTTATGGCAAGCCCCAACCCTTTTTATCATATGGGTGCTAGAAAGCGGTGGCTGAGAGTCCACATGTCCTATCTGATGGTGAGGTTCTAGTTTTGGAGGTTTTGGGAAAGGTGAAGCACCCCTTCATCACCATTGCTCCCTGGTCCACTCTGACCCGGAGTGGTAATATCTGTTAGGGTCCCACCTATACGTTAAATAGAAAAATATATTTATAAAAATTGTGTATCCATTAAGAATTAATTTATTTCAAAACTTTA
>CM042174.1:56331435-56343935 GCA_023376005.1 Doryteuthis pealeii
CATTTCCTTCATTTGTTACATTTTATATAAATTTATATATCTTGTTTTTTTTTAAATATTTTTTTTTGTTTGTTTAATCGATTTGTTACTCGCTTTGTGAAGTTTCTTTCCTTTTTTATTTCATTCTTTCTTTCTTTCTTTTTTCTTTTTTCTTTTTTCTTTTCATTCTTTCATTCTTTCTTTCTTTCTTTCTTTTTTTTCTTTCATGTTTTATTCTGTCTTATTTCATTCTTTTTTTTCTTTCTTTCTTTCTTTCTTTCTTGTTTTATTCTGTCTTATTTCACTCTTTTTCTTTCTTTCTTCTTTATATATTTCGTGTTCCATTCTGTCTTATTTATTCTTTTTTTTTCTTCTTTTTCTTTTCTTTTCATTCTTCTTTTCTTTCTTTCTTTCTTTCTTTTTTTGTTCTTTCTTTCTTTCGTTCTTTTCATTTTCCCCTTATTTCATTCATTCATTCTTTCTTTCTTTTTCTTTCTTTCTTTCTTTCTTTCTTTCTTTCTTTCTTTCTTTCTATATTTCTTGTTTCATTCTGTCGTATTTTATTCTTTCTTTCAAATTTATATCTTTCTCATTTCATTCATTCATTCTTTCTTTTCTTTCTTTCGTTTTTTTTTGTTTCATTCATTTGTTTTTGTTTGTTAAAGTTCTCGTTTACTTTTTTGTTTCCTTCTTTAATTCTCTCTGATTTCTTTCTTTCTTACTTTCTTTTTTTCTTTCTTTCGTTTTCATTTTCTTCTTTCTTCTGTTACTTTCTTATTTCTTTTCTTTCTTTTTTCTTTCCTAAAAAAGTCAAATTTCTTTTTAGTCTATTATTTCTGTTTTAATTTTTATTCTCTTTTTTTTAGTTTTTTTTTCTTGTTTTCTTCTGCATTTTATTTTCCCCACAGTCTCTACCCGTCCTCAACATTTCTACATCCTTCATTTGTTAGATTTTATATAAATTTATATATCTGTTTTCATCTTTTTCTTTCAAACTTTTTGTTTGTTTGTTTGTTTTTTAAACGATTTTTTCTCGCTCTTTCAAATTTCATTCCTTTTTTATTTCATTCATTCATTCATTCATTCTTTCTGTTTTTTGCTTCTCTTTTTTTGTTAAATTTCTCTTACAATCCTTTGTTTCTTTTGATCAATAATCTTTGTTTGAATTTTCTTTTTCTTTTTTCTTTCTTTCTTTCTTTCTTTCTTTCTTTCTTTCCTTTCATTTTTCTCTCTGTCTCAAATTCTTTCTTTCATTCTTTTTTTAATTTTCTTTCTTTTTTTTTCGTTTTCTTATTCCCTTTCTTTAATTCTTTCCTTTTCTCTTTCTTTTCTTTTTTTTTCTCTTCTTTTTTTCTTTCTTTTTCTTTCTTTTCTTTTCTCTTCTTTATTCTTTCCTTTTTCTTTCTTCTTTTTCTTTCTTTTTTTTTCTTTCTTTTTATTTTTCTCTCTGTATTTAATTCTTTCTTTCATTCTTTCTTTAATTCATTCCTTTTTTCTTTCTTTTTTCTTTCGAATGATTTCATTTTGCCCACCGTCTCAACCCGTCCTCCACATATTTATTTCCTTCATTTCTTAGATTTCATATACATTTATATATCTATTTAAAAAATTTGTTTTGTCTGTTTTCTTAATCGATTTGTTTCTCGCTTTGTGAAGACCTTTCCTTTTTTATTTACTATTTCTCTGAATGTTTGAGATGAGGCCTGATGGTTAGTATTATCTGCGTTATTCGGACTATTGTCCTCATCTTCATTGTTATCTGTACAACGTTTCGGCCGATGTGCCCTCCGGCCTTTCCGAGGTTCCCGAATCCGACAAGAAATACCTGAAGAAGGCCGGAAGGCACATCGTCCGAAACGTTGTACAGATAACAATGAAGATGAGGACAATAGCCCGAATAACGCAGATAATTCTTTTTTATTTAATATTTCTTTATTTTTTATTTCTTTATTTTCTTTTTTTCTCCTTGTTTAAATTTCATTCTTTCCTTTTTTGTTTGTTTTGTTTGTTAAAGGTTCTCGTTTACCTTTTTTCTATTTCTTTTCTTTTTTTAACTTTTCGTTCTTGTTCCAGTGGACGACGGAAAGAGAAATCTGTAGCTGACAGAAGTGTCAGTACAGTGTCAGACATGAATTTGAGAGTATTTTCGTGATTTGGACAGGGAGCAGCATATATCTATCCTATCTATTTCGTAATTCTATGCTCGGTCTTCATTGTCGAATAGGACGTTAAAACTGGGACGATCCTGATAGGAGGCGGATTACAGTTTCCAATTCTGGAAATTTTATGGGCGTGGGAAAGTTACTTATTTGCATAGCATTAGGTATCCAGTCTCGATTTGGACCCGAGGTAGTCGAAGGTACATCGACTGAGAAAATGTTTAAAAGAGGGTGATACATTAGTATCTTCTTAAGTATTTAGGATTCGATTGTGATAAATATCACGTGCTGGTTTTTACATTACCTGTCCTAAAAATGAGAATTGGTACTTTTTTTGGACAGAAAATAACAATCCTAGTATCTATCCAATTATCTAGCGATCTGACATTGGTGTCCTGGTAATGCGTTAAGAGTCTAAACAAACTGCATCTCTAGATGGCACGACAAAGTTTCCAATACTCTTGAATAATATTTTGGGCTGTTTGCTAGTACGTTAGCGGATAACACACCTACTCCAACATCTGCCCGATTACACGACACCCACATAACCCAGAGTCCACTTTGTGACACCGAAAGGAGTGGTAGCTGTTCTATATTCTGTTGGGTCCCACCATGGGTTGTCTTAAAATGCGACACAAATGAGTTTTAAAACATGACTGTCGTCTATAACAGTCTGAAGTTGTAAACCCACTCCAAGAATACTTATGTACACGCAGCTCCAAACATTCCTGGCATCACTCAAATTTTATCACCCAAACACAACGCCCATCCGTTGACCCACACGAACAATGCCACGGCGGTAAACAAGCAACCCAATCAAGTTCCACCAAAAAATTAAAACTATTCTGTTTATCCTATGGCAATAGCTTCCACCATAAACTATCTGTTTATCTATCTAACATACAAGCACAACACATGGCCTACGCCGCACAACCTCCTACACACCACATACATAACGGGGAGAGAGAGTCACTGTCACTTTGTTCTGGCAGGACCACATCAGAACCGTTTGTACTTAGCTGTTCACAATTTCAAACATCACAAACAGCAAAAGAATAGCAGTTGTTTGTCATAACGGCAATAGGCTGTTTCACCTCAGTGCCTACGTGGCCCTACGGTCCAAAACGATAAACACCGCATTCTACGGGAGCATTTGCTGGCAGGACAAAGCTCGCACCTCCAGCATGCCCCGCATCATCACTGACGACAGGACAAAAGTGCGGCCTGCAGAAGGCAGCCAAGAGCTCAAACATAACAGCAGCCTCCGCAGGCAATGCGATTGGACTGCCAAGAGAGGCGCCCTGCAAGATCAGTGCCTTTGGCTACACCATAGAGTTATGTCGTGAGAAGTAAGTGTAGGTGGACAAAGGACGGCGACCCGACCGTGCATGTAGAGAGACGCGGCCCCAAAGAATGTATGGTGATTAGCGTGACCGCTTACAAAGGAGACACCTGTTGCGCTGCAACGAGCCAGGTAACACGAGACGTCGAAAGACAATGACGGGCCATGACCGCTTAAACATATTCAAAAAGAACTAGCATTCTGCAGGGAGAAGGTGTTGATGCAGTGAAAAAGACCATCGTAGAGCGACCCCTGGTGCCCATCAACCTCGTAACAGGAAACGAAAAGAGTGAAAACAAAAAGATGAACACATGTGGGGAAAGGATTTGGTGAGCAGGAAATCGCACGCATCAGAAATCGAACCGTGGTAGCGCTCCCTCTACGAAGTCAGGAAAAGAGCAAAGACACAGAGAGGAAGCGCAAATCGTAGCTTGTAAAAAGGGAGAGGAACACCGAGCAAGACTCCGCTACAGCAACAAAAGCATCACTTTGATGTTAGACAGAGAAGCTTCAACATAAGGCAAGGGAAGGAAGACAACAGCATCCAGAGACTGTTCATATCCAAGAGATCCGCCGCTAGCACCTGTTACAGACAGAAGCATCACCGCCACTCACGTGGTCTGTTGGTTGATATAGCAGTCACAATGAACAAATGCCATGTATAGAACTGGGATCTTCACCCATAGAATCGGTGCTGGTTCAGCCAGCCATCACGTGTGCTGTTGGGCTTAAGAGTAAAATTAAAAAAGTATGTGTTCTTAAAACAAATGGTCTATTTTTTAAAACTTAGTGTGACGCAACCTCCTAAGTCACTTAATCATTAAAAGGTGCCTCAGTTCCTATTCCAAAAAACATGTGAATCATTTTTATTTTTTTTTCTCCTTTAAACTAATAAGAACATAGACAAGCCAACAGACTCTCTTCAGGATGAGATTCTACCTTATTTACATAATGTAACAAAAGATTTAGTATTTACCTCAATATTAGCAAAAAGGCCCCCCGTCTGATGAAGATTTAACTAAGCAGATTGAAACACTGCCAGCGTTAGCAAAAATAAACATCACTCATTTTATGAACCTGATTTTTCAAATTTTTTTCATTATAAATCACAAACTTGGATTCACTTCCATTTTTCTCTTCCTATCTATCTATCTATCTATCTGAGACAAAACCGTATGAGTTGACCTAACGCCACTTTCAGTCACAGGTCGTAGGTTTATTTTCTTGAACTGAATAAAGTCATTAAGAGCATTATATACAATAGAAAAGCAAGATTTTCCATTAATGTGAAACTTCCCGATATGTAAGTTTTGTTGGACAAAGCAAGTATTCATAATCTATATTTCCATATCTCGCAGACAATTGTCATTAATTAAGTACCTAGAAAAACTCCAATATATACAAACTCAGCTAAATGCTCATATTATTTGATTTTTTTCACGCTGAGGCCGAAGAATACACCGACTGTACCTCTGTAGAAGGACAGAATATCATCCAATAGGGCCACCTGTTGACAGAGGATTGTTGACCTTTCATGTCTAAGGATGGGATATTGGTGGCTGAGCAGTTATTTAATGCCAAATCATTTTTTGTAGGATTGATTTGTACGGGGATAGTTTCTAAGTCTGTTCATTTATTATACACTAGCAGCGGCTACCCGGCCAAACGGGTAGAGAAGAAAAAACATGTTTTAATAATCGTTTGCAGATTTATTACTACTGAATAGCGATCTAAAAATCACACATCTTATTAGAAATAATTGTATTTGTTTAAAAGTTAAAGATCAACTCACTGTAATGTCAAAAGTGTAAGTAAATGATTAATTTTTAAACTGTCCATAAAAATTGTATATAAAAAAAAATGATTGATTAAATAAACGATTGTTTATCCTGTACAATGTAATATTTACTACAACTTTGAATCAGTAAAATTGTAGATTTAATATGAAAAAAAAAATGAAAGAAAAAATTGATTGAGCTTCTGTTACATAATAATTGGACCCTAATACATTTTTAAGGTAGTGTAGAAATCATTATGGTGATCAGTTCAGCTGATGGCATTGAGAGTGAGTGACAATGCTTGACCTCACTCTGACCTTAACTTGCGGGATAGACCGTGAAAACTGGAACCCCCATAGAAGCCCCTTCCGGTTTAAGAAAGGGAGTAAGAGCAACTCAGTTAGAGGTTAGAAACTTAAGAAGCCGAGCTAGCAAGATGTAAGGGTCTGGGCGCATTGTCTTGGTCTGGGGATTTATGAATAAAGTAACATCAACATAATCGGAAGTCTTGTGTTTATTACAAAAAACTAACAATGACACAAGGCTTCGATAACGAAAAACTCAACAGAAACCAGACCCGGAATCCTCAATAGAAGACCACGAAGACTTAGAAGATATGCCAGAGACCAAGATAGATGATAGACGATCAGAAGCAAAGCCGGCCAGGACGAATAGACGACCAGAGTAAGAATTAAGAAAGGTATATAACGTTATATGATTTGGGTAACGTGAAAAGACCAGTATATAACATATACCTATTTAGTGCCGGTAAAGAAGGCGCTATGCAACACTTTCATTTGTTTTCTTTTTAGCTAGAAACGCCGAAAATGGCCGAGGAGGAATTTTAAACGTCATTCTAAAATACTATCTAATTTTTAAATGTATTCGATAATATAAATCAAATCCTTATTTTGCTCAAAAACTAAGCCCTGGTAATATTTAATGTGCATGTATATTTACTTTGTCGTTAATTGTTTTATTTTCGAAGTTTTCTCTGGACATACAGATTAACACAACTGCCGTTTATATATGTATAGATAGTTGTATTCCATGGAATTTCCACAGGTACAACTTGTATATATATATATATATATATATATATATAGAGAGAGAGAGAGAGAGAGAGCGAGAGAGAGAGAGAGAGAGAAAGAGAGAGGGGGGTTACTAAAATCTAAATCTAAATGGTGTTAAAGATAATCTTGTGGTTACAGAAAGGTCTAGGTTTGTTTTTTAATATTTTTTTTAGAATAAGAGATAACAGATGGTAATAAATTTTGCGTTACGTGTTTATTTTTGTAAAACTCATTTTTTTAATCTTTTTAACCCATAGACGAGTCCCTAACTGGTACTACCACTCCGGGTTATAGTGGAAGTGGGAGTAATCGTGATGGAGGGGTACTCAGTATTCCCCCAGAGCTCCAGAACTAGAACTACATCACTAGATGCAGTTTAGCGTCATACACACAATACCAAGACCATCAGCCATCGCCTTCTAGCACATACATGATAAAAAGGATTTGAGCTTTGAAATAAGGGCAATAGGGTCGACAATTATAGGTACTAAGGCTTGACATGACCTGCCGATTCATCGAAGGGTGTCTTCTCCAGCTATCTGTCTAGTCCAAGTAAGGGCCGAAGTTGCTCAGCCACCAGTATTTTATCAGTCTCAGTGATTGCCACCCACGGACAGCAACTAGTCCATTGTGAAGGTCATAGCACTCTTCAGAGGTGTAGTCAGCGTATTCTACAGCCCAAACCGGCAGGGTATTTTAATTTGTGGTGGAGGTCTTAAAATTCGTAAGATATAGGTACACCATTGGGTGTTGCCCACAAGGGCAATATAGTTGAGACAATCATATAGGTGCTAGGGCATGACGAGACCTGCCGATTAATCGAAGGGTGTCTTCTCCAGCTATCAGTCTAGTCTAAGTAAGGGCCGAAGTAGAGTGTTGTACGGCATGGACTGCTCAGCCACCAGGATTTTGTCAGTCTCAGTGATTGCCACCCACGATCAGCAACACGTCCATTGTGGAGGTCATAGCACTCTTCAGAGGTGCAGTCGGCGTATTCTACAGCCCAAGCCGGCAGAGTCTTTTAACTTGTGGTAGACGCCTTAAAATTCATAAGATTATCCAGTATAAAATAAAAAAACCTCCTCCGAGCGATGTAAAAATAGATTTTTGAAACATATTGCCTGAGGGGTGGGAGTAAAAAATTCAGTGTCAACGAGTTTGTACCCCAAGTAAGTAAAATCATCAAATTCATTAAAGGATTAAAAAATAAAACAATTTGAAATGTAAACTTTAAATATGTATTAAAATAAAACAAACTATATATAGATATATAATACCAGTCATGTATTTATCAAAACTTGTTTTAAAAAAAACAATGAGGACTGTCTGATTTTGCATGTTCAAATTTTGAGTGTATTTATTCTATGTTATGACGATTTTGGGTAATGTGACGTAAACAGTGACGTAATTTTTGTTACAGATGAAAACCGGAAGTGAATCTCCATTATTAATAGATATACACCATTGGGTGTTGACCACAAGGGCAATAGAGTTGGGACAATCATATAGGTGCTAGGACTTGACATGACCAACTGATTGATCGGAGGTGCCCGTCAAGCCAAAGTAGAGTTTTGCATATCAGCTACCAGGATCCCGTACTTAAATATTAGGGGTCGCAACCCACGTCCAACGGGTGAACACAGTGGTTGGTAGTGGTGGTGGGTTCTTACCGCTCTGTAGAAGGGCAGTTCGTGTATTATACAGCCACCGCCGACAGTTCCATTGGATATGACTCTTTGAAATACTAAACTGTATGTAAAGAGCCAAATAAAAATATTCAAGCAAAAATGGCAAAATCTATGGGGACCATATGACCCTTAGGCACCTCTTTTGCTTTGCTGATTCATTAGTACATTTTTTCATTTACACAATCAACATCCGGTTATTTTTTTAGGGTTAGGGGTTAGGGTTAAGGGTTAGGGTTATGGGGTTAGTTTTATAATTTAAAAACAACCTCTAAAAATCGTCTGTTAAAAGACAACCGTATGTTGACGGTGTAAATGAAAAAAACTGTACTTATGAATCAGCAAAGCAAGAAGGGTGCCTAAAGGTCATATGATCTATCTATGGAATATTATTTGTTTGTATTTCGAGGCTTGTTGTGAATCATTTTGATTTTTTTTACAGTTATTTTTTTATTTCCATTTTGTATGTATAAACACAACCTTACGGCTGCTGTATTCTCCGGCCTTCCTCAGGTGTTATTTGTATGCGACTATTGTAAATGATCCATATTAAAAATTGGGACCATATGACCTTTAGGCACCCCCTTTTAATCTTAATAAAGAAAGGACATTTTTTATTTACACAACCGTCAATATCCGGTTGTTTGTTAACAGACGATTTTTAGAGATTTTTTTTAATAAATACCTAACCCCTAAAATTAACCCTAACCATAATAACGCTAAACAAACACCGGATATTGACGGTGTAATGAAAACATTGTCTTCCTGAATCGAGATAAAAGGGTGCTAAAGGTCATATGGTAAAAATTAATTTCCGAGGTTGGATCATTACTATAATCGGATACACGGGGAACACCTGAGGAAGGCCGGAGGATCGGCAGTTGAAACGTTGTGTTAATACATACGACAATGAAAATGAAAGTTAATTACGGAGGGTTCACCGGGCAAAACGTAGTGTTTATACATACCAAAATAAAGATGAAGACAACAATCAGGAAAATCAAAATTATTATCTTTGGAATATTATTCTATCTAAGAAATTATTATCAGTTACACCAACAAGAGAATGGAAGGTGGCGTATAGACATTACTGAGAGGAAAATGAAATACTGCTCGGGCTTCACATTGGCTCCACAGGACTTCCACACTCTTTTAACAAAATGATAAACGAAGGTGTGTAACATATCAAATACCACAGATTGTTAAAGTTTTTATCATAGAATGTAGAGATTTCGCTTATCAGAAAACGATTTTTCAATTCAAATGATATTAAAATATATATTTGAAAATGTCAACATAGATGGCATTTTATCGATCTTCCGAGAAATAAAATTATACCGAAAGTTACGAATCACACACACACACACACACACACACACACACACACACACACACATACACACACACATATGTATATGTATATAATATAGTTCGTTTTTTCTCAATTTTCGCGCGCAAGCCGCACGCAAGGATTGAGAAGAATAACGTAGCGTTCAACAACCTTTTTATTATACAACCGTTATAAACAAAGAGTAAGTTACAAAACACACACACTCTCAATTATCAGAAATTATACATATTCATATTCATATTCTGCCAAAATATGGTTAATTAATGCCTGAAGAAGATAACAGAAGATCTGAAACACGTGACTTTTACCCAATATATATACAGTGTGACTAACGGGTCGTTACTTCTGAAAAAGCACCGGTCGAAAGGGTCCCTTAAGTTTCTCGCTTTCTTTCGCTCTCTTTTCTTTTACTCGTTAAAATTGCTGATCAATAAAGTATGATACTTTATATATAAATTTAGCTGTACCAATTTGTTATATATATATATATATAATATATATATATATATATATATATATATATATATAATATAGCCAGCGTGTTTGGTAAATCCTTGCGGTGAGAAAAAACCCAGCAAATAGTTTTATTGTAAAAAAAATACTACCAAACATCAGGGAGAGAAAATTTTGAAAAACAGAAAAGACCAAGATATTCGTACCAAAAAATAATCTATTGGTACAGTATTTGGCCAAAAGAAAAACAATTTGTATGTATATATATGTATATAAGATATATATATATATATATATTCATATAACGCTAGGAGAAAAGCTAATAAGTAAAAGTGTCGATATCTAAGTAGAGAGATAATAAAGATATCTATGAGTCAGAATATACTAGTTTCGATAAAGCTCTTCAGGGCTAAAATCTGACTGACTGATATATATATATATTATATATATATATATATATATATAATATATATATAATATATATATATTGGTGGGTTCATAAAGTCTTGCAGCAGTTTTAAAAATTGAAAATCAAATAACTTACGTTGTATATGATAGAAACATTTAGTAAAAAACATAGAAAGGTTCAATTCTTTTTGGTTTTATTTTATAAACGCATTGGTTATTGCATTTCAATAAGACAACTCCATCTTTGTTTTTAGATTCAAAACCTTTTGCCTAGCTCTCTCTCTCTCTCTCTCTCTCTCTCTCTTCTCTCTCTCTCTCTCTCTCCTCTCTCTCTCTCTCTCTCTCTTTCTTTCTTTCTTAGTTATTTTTTATTTTTATTTTCATTTCTACAAGCGGAATATGTAGTTTAAAATATAAGTTTTAAAATGTTATAAAACGAAATGGTGTCTTCTAGATTGTCAAAAATGTACCATTCATTTAAAGGAGAAAGTTGATATTTTCGTCTATTTTAATCCGATTTAGTGTTATATGTGAATAAAGTATTACTGCTGCCACTAGAGTTTTGAACACCGATCGACCAGAGAACGTTAAACTCTGCTGGGGGGGGGGTCACTACTAGAATAGGCTCAGTTCTAATTAGTATTTCTATTTTTTTTATTTTATTTTTTTTTTTTTTTTTTTGATTTACTAAAATTACATTCCCTTTTTGACCACCGATCGACAGGACGAAAAATCGCCAACTTCCATCTTTATCTCCAGGCGCAAATTTTATATTTTAATTCAAATTTTGAATACGATAGTGAGAATTTAAATTAGATTAAAAATTCGATTTTGAGTTGGAGGCGTGGTGTAATGGTTAGAGTCGTAGGAAAATTGACTCGTCGAGCCGAGTTCAAATCTTGGACGAAGCTACAGTTCACATAGTGCTAATACTTTGGTGAAGGTATGAATACAACTACTCTCCCTCCAGCTATGGGTAAATAGTAGGACACACTGTACTCTTTAACCTTGCTTTGGCAACTGGTCTAGGAGAAGGAAAACTCTGAATTCACTCCTGTTAAACTCTGCTTGGGATGGTCACTACTGGAATAGGCTGTTCTAATTAGTGTTCTATTTCACTCATCTTTATTTATTTATTTTTTTTTATTTGCTAAAATTCCATCCCCTTCTTGACTTCTAATATTACCATATTTCATTGCGTCACGTGATGCCGAAACAATTATTGGCGGGAACTTGATATCCGGCAAATTGAACACAGTCCCTTCTCGTGAATATTCGAAGAAAAGAAAAAAACAAAAAATACGTTATAAAATTGTATTAACTTGGTGTGACACAAGGTTGATTTGTGTACAGAAAGAAAGAAAGAAAGAAAGAAAGTAGACAGGAGTATATAATAAAGGGAAAGAAAGAAAGAAAGAATATGTGTACAGAAAAAAAAGAAAGAAAAAAAGGAGAAAGAAAGACAGACATTTTGTGGACGAGTGTATAAGAGAGAGAGAGAGAGAGAGAGAGAGAGAGAGAGAGAGAGAGAGAGAGAGAGAGAGAGAGATGTGTACTGAAAAAAGAAAGAAAGAAAGGAGAAGAAAGAAAGGAGAAAGAAAGAAAGAAAGATTGTGAATAGGAGTGAATAGGGAGTGAAAAAAGAAAGAAAGAAAGAACGAGAAAAAGAAGAAAAGAGAGAAAGAAGGAAAGAAAGAAGGAAAGAGAGAAAGAAGGAAATAAAAAAGAAAGTAAAAAGAATGAAAGGAAGGAAGAACGAAAGTTTGTGGACAGGAGTGTATAATAGACAGAGTAAAAGAAAGAAAGAAAGAGAGAAAGAAAGAAAGAGAGAAAGAAGGAAAGAAAGAAAGATTGTAAACAGGGGTGTATAAGAGAGTGAGGCTGTAGAATACGCCGACTACACATCGGTACAGGGATAAGATAACCTCAATGGGGTCACCTGTTGACAGTCGACGAGATTCTTGGGGCTGAGTAGTCCACGACATGAAACACTCCACTTTTGGCTTTACCTAGGCTAGAAGGGTGGTCGGCGACACCCCTTCCGATCAGTTGCCTAGTCACATCAAACCTTAGCTCCCTTATGATTGCCCCGACGACCCTATTACATTAGGGCAAACCGCCAACCCTTTTTATGATATATATGCTAGAAGGTGGTGACATTATTTATAATCAGCTTATGATTTATAGGGCCGGATTAGCTCAGCCGGTAGAGCGTTCGGCTAGAAACCAAAAGGTTCCTAGTTCGATACCAGCCCTCGCCAACTCAGCGTAT
>CM042174.1:56348935-56380877 GCA_023376005.1 Doryteuthis pealeii
TCGGCCTCTGGACCATTGCTATAATTAACGGCGTCGATCCCAGGGGGCCATCCCCCCAGGCAACACCTGCCCCCTCGATTTAAAGGGGCAGGGCTGGGTTTATTGCCCAGTGGCTGAGGCGCCCCCTTGTGGGGGAATGCCGACGGGGTCGACGCAATTTTTCACCTGCCACCCCATGAGTCTCGGCTTGTGGGTGGTCCCACATAAATAGGGCCTTTGTGCCTGACCCGTACAAGTGGGGTACGTGGAAAATATCATGTAGATATGACCAACAGTATTAATAATGTAAAAAGAAGGACCTCCACCTTAATGTTCATATGGAAACCGGTATACAATAAAACTTATTCTAATTGAATGCACACACCTCCACCACACTCGAAGAAAGTTCTATTAATACATAGCTTGCATTTCATCTTGGACGACTTGGATTGTCTCATTTTTAACCAGAGGGTGTTGCAAGATAATAACGGTCGTACAATTAAGGAACACGAGTTGCAAGATGATAACGGTCGTACGAATAAGGAACACTAGTTTCAAGATTATAACGGTCGTACAAATAAGGAACACGAGTTTCAAGATGATAACGGTCGTACAAATAAGGAAACACTAGTTTCAAGATGATAACGGTCGTACAAATAAGGAACACGAGTTTCAAGATGATAACGGTCGTACAAAAAAGGAACACTAGTTTCAAATTCAAGATGATAACGGTCGTACAAATAAGGAACACTAGTTTCAAGATGATAACGGTCGTACAAATAAGGAACACTAGTTTCAAGATGATAACGGTCGTACAAATAAGGAACACTAGTTTCAAGATGATAACGGTCGTACAAATAAGGAACACTAGTTTCAAGATGATAACGGTCGTACAAAAAGGAACACTAGTTTCAAGATGATACGGTCGTACAAATAAGGAACACGAGTTGCAAGATGATAACGGTCGTACAAATAAGGAACACTAGAAGATGATAACGGTCGTACAAATAAGGAACACAAGTTTCAAGTGATAACGGTCGTACAAATAAGGAACACTAGTTTCAAGATGATAAACGGTCGTACAAATAAGGAACACGAGTTGCAAGATGATAACGGTCGTACAAATAAGGAACACGAGTTTCAAGATGATAACGGTCGTAACAAATAAGGAACACGAGTTTCAAGATGATAACGGTCGTACAAATAAGGAACACGAGTTTCAAGAGATAACGGTCGTAAAATAAGGAACACGAGTTTCAAGATGATAACGGTCGTACAAATAAGGAACCGAGTTTCAAGATGATAAGGAAATAAGGAACACGAGTTTCAGTTTCAAGTGATAACGGTCGTACAATAAGGACACGAGTTTCAAGTGATAACGGTCGTACAAATAAGAACACGAGTTTCAAGTGATAACGGTCGTACAAATAAGGAACGAGTTTCAAGATGATAACGGTCGTACAAATAAGGAACACTAGTTTCAAGATGATAACGGTCGTACAAATAAGGAACACGAGTTGCAAGATGTAAACGGTCGTACAAAATAGGAACACGAGTTTCAAGTGATAACGTCGTACAATAAGGAACACGAGTTCAAGTGATAACGGTCGTACAAATAAGGAACACTAGTTTCAAGATGATAACGGTCGTACAAAAAGGAACACTAGTTTCAAGATTATAACGGTCGTAAAAATAAGGAACGCGAGTTTCAAGATATAACGGTCGTACAAATAAGGAACACTAGTTTTCTTATAACGTCGTACAAATAAGGAACACTAGTTTCAAGATGATAACGGTCGTACAAATAAGGAACACTAGTTTCAAGATGATAAACGGTCGTACAAATACAGGAACACTAGTTTTCAAGATGATAACGGTCGTACAAATAGGAACACTAGTTTCAAGATGATAACGGTCGTACAAATAAGGAACACTAGTTTCAAGATGATAACGTCGTACAAATAAGGAACACTAGTTCAGATGATAACGGTCGTAAAAAAGGAACCTAGTTTCAAGATGATAAGGTCGTACAAATAAGGAACGCGAGTTTCAAGATATAAAACGGTCGTACAAATAAGGAACACTAGTTTCAAGATTATAACGGTCGCAAATAAGGAACACGAGTTTCAAGATGATAACGGTCGTACAAATAAGAACACGAGTATTAATATCTCTATATAAATAGAACGATAGGAGTTGATAATCCAAGTAAATATAAGAAAGTTTTTTTTTAGAAAGCGTGGAACCAAATTCAGATGCGAATTATTGAGAGAGAGAGTGAGAGAAAAGAAAAGAAAAAAGTTAAACGAACAGAAAGATGTAAAAAAAAAAAAACGAAGAGGTTGATTGTGAATGCGTTACAGAAAAATCAATAAGTGTGTCCTCAGTCGGATCGTCTCAAATAACAAGACATTGAAGAGACGGTAATTTGTGTGTAGATTAACAAATAGGGCAAGCGCCATTTTGTCGAACGAAATCAGAACGGGTGCAACGCGAAGGCGGGAAACTAGAGAAGAGCGGTAAACGAATGTTTGTCAAACGGAGGAGAAAATTTGGGTATTGAAATCATTGATCATTAAGGACGAGAAATAGGTAAAAAAAATGATAGATATGGTCCAATTTATATATCTTATTATAATGGAGATTGTGTGTTTTTCTGTCTGTAACCGAAACTATATTACTAATCGAGTTACAATTCCCTTAGTTATTTACGTCATATTCTCCATTAATTTTTATTCATATTTAAACCTTTTAATTAATAAAATTGTTTTACGTTATTGATATTGTAGACCATATCAACATAGTATTTACCGCGTACCCCACTTGTAAAAAATAACATTTTAATGTCAACTTAACATGATGGGGGACAGTGTAAAATGAAGTCTTTTAAAATACAGATACCTTATCTTCCTCCATACACTAGAGAAGAAAGAATGAACTAAGTATAACGAGGAAAGCTAAAACGAGAACGTGTAAAAGACAAGTAAAAACGATACAATTAAATAATAAATAAAGAATGAATGAATCAATCAATCAATGAAGGAAAAGATGAATAAAAACAAATGAGAGAGATCCGGCGCAGATAGAAAAAACAGACAATATAAATATAAGCCCTAGAAAAAAGACAATTTGAATGAAAATTGGAGTAAAAAGACGACTGTGACGTAGAACGAGTACTACCGTACTCATTTAGAAAAAGAGCAAGACATCGTCTTGCCTGCGGAGTCGAACCCGCTCCCTCCCGAATGCAAAGAAATACGATTTAGGCGCTGGGTGGACGCGAGGTGCAATTCAGGTGCTCGTATGTTGGGGCCTACACGCGTCCATCCGAATGCACGAGAATTGTGCGTTGCACGGGCGCGAAGTACGACTGATGTGCCCGGATGCTGGTGGACTAGGCCCATAAATGACTGAAGTGAGTGGAGCGCTGGGGGAGAATAGGTTGGCCTACACGAGACTGCAGTCAGTGAAGAAATGCTTGGTGGACGACACTGCATAAGAATTTTTTTTAATCCAACAAAACGACACGATAGAAATTGAATTAAAGTACTAAAAAGAAAATGATCACGACCCCCTTTAAAACATTTTACAGCCAACGTGACATAATTGGGGCTAGTGTAAAATGAAGTCTTTTAAAATACAGGTACCTTAACTTCCTCCACACGCTAGAGAAGAAAGAAAGAACAACTTAAGTATAACGAAGAAAGATAAAACAAGAACGTGTAAAAGACAAGTAAAAACGATAAAATTAAAGAAAGAAAGCCACCCTGTTGGCTGGGGCGTTAGAATGCACTGACTTCACCTCTGCAGAGGGGTAAGACTCCCCCAATGGGGCCACCTGTTGGCCATGGGTGGCGACCCGTGATGCTTACGGATAGAACCCAGGTGGATGAGCAGTTCATGACTGCAATACTCCACTTTGGCCCTATCTTGGGCTAGACGGGCGGTCGGAGATGCCCCCTCCGATCAATCGGCTGGTTATGTCAAGCCCTAGCACATATGATTGCCCTAACCCTATTGCCCTATGGCAACCCCCAATCCTTCTTATCATATGGGTGGTAGAAGGCGGTGGCTGAGGGTCTACATGTTCTGTGAATGACGTTGAACTCTGTCTGATGGTGAGGTTCCAGTTTTGGAGGTTTGGGGAATGTGGAGCACCCCGTCATCACCATTGCTCCCTGGTCCACTCTGACCCGGAGTGGTAGTACCTGTTAGTGTCCCATCTATGGGTTAAATAGAAAAACATGAATTGATAAACAAACTTGTATTATGCATTAAGAATGAATTTATTTCACAACTTTGTCGGCATCAAATGACCCACCGAGGTTGATATGCCGTAAAACAGAACAAACCAAACCAAAGAAAGAAAGAAAGAAAAAAGAATGAATAGAGGAATGAAAAAATCGGGAGATCGGGAGCAGATAGAAAGAAGACGGACTATACCAAGAAAACCCGTAAAAGAAAGACAAATGAATAGCAGAAGCTGAAAATAAGAATTAAAGAAAGAAAGAAAGAAAGAAAGAAAAAGAAAAAAGAAAAAGAAAGAAAGAAAACACGAATGAAAAAAAAATGAGAGAGATCGGGTGCAGATAGAAAAACAGACAATACCAATATAAGTCCTAGAAAAGGGACAAATAAATATTAGAACCTGAAACTCTATACATACATAAAGGACACTTGTGTGTATTTGTATGTCCGGAGGAAACTTCGAAAATAAAACAAATAACGATGTAAGATTCAAGGTTATAATAATGTTATAACTTGTTGAAACGAAACAAACTCCGACAAGGGTGTTAAACATATAACAAGATGGACTTCAATACAGGCACATGGAAACGATACATAAAATATGAAATACAAGATACATAGTAGAGAATACATAAAATCTTATTATAATGGAGATTGTGTGTTTTTCTGTCTGTAACCGAAACTATATTCCTACTCAAGTTACAATTCTCTTAGTTATTGACATCACATTCTCCATAATTTTATTTTTATCTAAACCTCAATTATTAATAAAATTGTCTTACATTATTAATACTGTTAACTATGTCTACATACTGACAACATGCAATTATATTTATATATACAACAAAATAGCGGTTTACAGTGTGAACGGGAAGGCTAATTTGCATATTAATATTAAAAAATCGAATTTAATAAATATATGCTTAGTATTATTGATTTCTGTTTGGTTTTATTTTAATGAATATAAGCAAAAATCTCTTCAATGAATCTTAAATGAAATCCATTAACAAGATAAAATAACTGTCATTTTATTCTTTACTTCCTCTTTTAACTAAATAGTTAAATTAGAAAAAATAACAATGAAAGACGAGAGTGATGGAAGAGTAAGTTTCAGTTGTTCCATTTTTTATTATACTCCCTCTGTTTCAAATCTTTTTTTTTTCTTATTTAGTTCCATTAGCCTTTCTAATTTAATACAATATTTTATTACATTAAAACTTAAATACTTGCACACGGAGGGTGCATATATTTGCTAGTAGAAATAAGAAAAGGACACGTTCGTGAATGGAAATACAATATGTAGGTATAAAAGAGATACCTAAATGAACATATAAAATATAGGAGTTAAAGATAGTCCATATGGTTGAAGTCACTTATTGACTTAGTCCGTACGTGGGGGTGAGGCTCTCACGAGGGTGGGGTGTAGACACAAATGTCTAACCAATGTTTCCAGTCCCAGAAGAAGGAGACAAGAGGCAGAAGAGTTTGAACCTCGCGCTTAAATACCAGACTTCCTGGTGGTCGGCACGGAAACCCCAGCGGGAAGATAACTCTTCCAGGCAAAAGGGAAGATAATCCCAACAACGACAAAGTATATATATATATATATATATATATATATATATATATATATATGAATGAATATATATATATATATATATATATATATATATATATATATGAATGAATGAATGAACAAATAAAAGGTTTAGCTTTTATTTATTTACATGGGAACAAGATTTACAACCAATGGTTTCCTGCTAACGCATTCGTCAGGTAAACGAAATATATATGCATTAAATATCACCAGGGCTTGGTTTTTGAGCAAAAATAATAGGAATTTGATTTATATTCGTGAAGATAATTAAAAAATAAAATTTAAATGATAGCAGCATGGATTTTTTTTCATTCAATATTTTAGATAGTAGACATTAACATTTCTTTTCAGAGTAGCTGGATCAATGCAAGGTCTATTTTTTTACTTAAGGATTTAAACGGGGCATCCCACGAAGATTCAACTCACGATTCAGTAATAATGGATCTGTGGGAATAATTTTAAAAAATCACCCTCTACCCAGGAGACGCCGGGTAGCCGCTGCTAGTTAGAATTAAAGAAAACAAAGAAAGATAGAAAAAGAAAGAAAGAAAAAGAGATAAAAGAAGAAAGGAAACAGGAATGAAAAAGAATGAGAGAGATCGAGTGTAGATAGATAAAAGACAGACAATTCCAGTATAAGCCCTAGAAAATAGACAAATAAATATTAGAACCTGAAAATAAGAATTAAAGAAAACAAAGAAAGAAAAAAAAGAAGAAAGAAAAAAAAAGAAAATGATATTATGGAATCAAATGAAGAAAAAAAAGGAAAATGAAAAAAATATTTCAATTAATGGAGTGAGAATAATGTTCAAAGGAAAACATGATTTGAAATTGAACGAGTTAAGAAAAAAGTAGAGAAAAGGTTTCCTCTTTCATATAAAAGCAATCGATGAGAAATTTAAAGCAACAAAAACTGGGTACAAGATGAAGAAGGAAAAAAATGAAAGAAGGAAGAAGGAAAGAAAGAAAAGAAACGAAAGAAAAAAGAAAGAAAGAACGAAAAGAAAGAACGAAAATAAAGGAAATAAAGAAGGCAGGAAGGAAAGAAGGAAAGAAAGAAAGAAAGAACGAAAAGAAAGAAAATAGATAAAAAAAGAAGGAAAGAAAGGCGGAAGGAACGAAGGAAAATAAAGAAAGAAAACAAAGAAAAGAAAGAAAGGAGGAAAAGAAAGAAAAAGAAAAAAGAAAGATACAAAGAAGTAAATGATAAAGAAAAGAAGAAAAAAATTAAGAAAAAGAAAAAGAAAAAAGAGAGAAGAATTAAGGAGAGAAGAAAAAAGAAAAAAACAAGAAAGAAAAAAAAAAGAAAGAAAACAGGAATGAAAAAGAATGAGAAATATCGAGTGTAGATAGAAAAAAGACAGACAACAGAATAGACAAATAGACAGACTTAGAAAGACACTTGAATGAAAATTGGAGTAAAAAAAAAAAAATAGACGAGATGATAGAAATTGAATTAAATTAGAAAAAAAAACAAAATATTCACGCCCCTCCCCCATTAACAACATTATACTGCCAACTTGACATGATGGGGGACAGTGTAAAAGGAAGTATTTTAAAATACAGGTACCTTAACTTCCTCCACACACAACCAGAAATCGATTCTAAGGAAAGAGGCGGTGATTTCACTTGAATAATTTCTGTGCCAATATCAATTGATATCGAAGCTTCAGCAGAGCCATGATTTCTTTCTCTCTCTTTCTCCTTTCTTTCATTTTGTTTTTCTCTTCGATTTAATTTTTTTTTCTTTCTCACACCGGCACCATGTTTTGACATTATTTCTTCAGTTTCTTTTCCCTTCAACTTTTTTCGTCTTGTTACATAATATCTAATATCTTATCTTATTATAATGGAGATTGTGTGTTTTTCTGTCTGTAACCAAAACTATATTCCTACTCAAGTCACAATTCTCTTAGTTATTGACATCACATTCTCCATAATTTTATTTTTATCTAAACCTCAATTATTGATAAAATTATCTTACATTATTAATACTGTTAACTATGTCTACATATTGACAACATGCAATTATATTTATATATACAACAAAATAGCGGTTTACAGTGTGAACGGGAAGGCTAATTTGCATATTAATATTAAAAAATCGAATTTAATAAATATATGCTTAGTATTATTGATTTCTAACTGTTTGGTTTTATTTTAATGAATATAAGCAAAAATCTCTTCAATGAATCTTAAATGAAATCCATTAACAAGATAAAATAACTGTCATTTTATTCTTTACTTCCTCTTTTAACTAAATACTTAAATTAGAAAAATAACAATGAAAGACGAGAGTGATGGAAGAGTAAGTTTCAGTAGTTCCATTTTTTATTATACTCCCTCTGTTTCAAATCATTTATTACACTCCTTCTGTTTCAAATCTTTTTATCTGTATTCTTATTTAGTTTCATTAGCCTTTCTAATTTAATACAATATTTTATTACATTAAAACTTAAATACTTGCACCTATAATGGAGAATATGTGTCTTTCAATCTGTAACCGAAACTACTTAAGTCCCAAATCACTTTATTATTTACATCACATTCTCCATAATTTTATTTTTAATTAAACCTCAATTGTTAATAAAATGATGGACACTCCCGTCGATCGACGTATGAGTGTTCATACAATGAACATCCATACAGTGATTTGTTTATAGTGGTGAAGGCTTGTGTTGGACCATTCCACACTTTTTGGCTAGGAAAGAATTGGTGCATCAAATCCTGGACGAGGCCGGTAGCATTTCGCATAGCGCTAATGCCCAATATAATGGACTCTTCCGTCGATCGACGATGATTCACACAGTGGTGAAGGCTTGTGTTGGACCATCCACACGTTTTGGTACAGTCGATAGGAAAGAATTGGTGCATCAAGGGTTGCCACAAACCCAATCAACCACCGACCCCAGGAATTTTTTTGAATTCAGAGTTATCCCTCTCCTAGACTGGTTACCTACCCAAGGCTGAAGGGCCCAGTCTGCCCTACTATTTAACCCATAGCTGGAGGGAATTTTGAATTCAGAGTTATCCCTCTCTTAGACTGGTTATCTACCCGAGGCTGAAGGGCCCAGTCTGTCCTACTATTTAACCCATAGCTGGAGGGAGAATATATGGATTCATACCTTTCCCAAGGGTATTAGCGCTATGTGAAATGCCAACAGCTTCGTCTAGGAATTGAATTCGAATCAACGAGTCCATTTTCCACGACTCTAACCACTAGCCCACGCTCCTCCATTAATAATATACTTTGATATTATCAATACTGTTGGCTATATCTACAGGTATTTGCCTAATACCCCACTTGTATGGGCTGGGCACAATGCCTCGTTTTAACGTGGGCCCACCCACAAGCCGAAGATCATGGGTGGGAAAGAACAAAAATTGCGTCGATCCTTTCGGTATTCCCCCTCAAGGGGGCGCCTCAGGGGGAACCTTCTTGGACTCGGGAACCTTCTTTTCAAACTCGGAAACTTTCTTGTCGTAATCGGGAGCCATCACAGAACTTTGAACCTAACCCTTGATGGCTCCCGATTGCGACAAGAAAGTTCCCGAGTTCGAAAAGAAGGTTCCCGAGTCCGAGATGGTTCCCGAGTCCGACAAGAAAATACCTGAAGAAGGCCGGAGGGCACATCGGCCGAAAAGTTGTACAAATAACAATGAAGATGGGGACAATAGTCCGAATGACACAGGTAATACTAATCTTCAAGCCTCATCTCAAACATTCAGAGAAATAAATCTTACCGAGTTAACCTTGTGCCCAACTCCTCTCTTTTCCTGTTGTATGATCTTGTTTTTAACACGCTTTATTTGTTCATCATGGAGCATGAATATCCAAACTCACAAGTCAGATGCGATGCAGTTTTCAGAAGAGGCGGACGCTATTGTCACCGCTCGGATGAATCGGTCTAACCGCGGCGGAATCATGGGCTGGGTTATGAAAATAAAGCTTTTTTATTAAGAGAAAAAAATGTTTTGTTAAGTAATTTAAAAACAAGAGACACCATCCAGAACAAAGAAAACCGGTCTTTAAGAGGTTAACCCACTGGATCATTAAGAGAAGAACATGGCGACCGTGTTAGACGACATAGACGATGAAGGGGAGGCAGAGTAAAAAGTGGGAACATCATGATCTAATCATCAACATGTGAGATGGGGAGAGAGAGTGAGAGAGAGAGAGAGGAGGGGAGAGAGAGAGGGAGAGAGGGGGAGACATAGGGCGCAAGTGTGTGTGAGATGGAGAGAGGGCGAGGGGGAGAAATATAGGGCGTGTATGTGTGTGTGTGAGAGAGAGAGAGAAAGAGAAAGAGAGAGAGAGGGGAGAGATAGGGTGCGTGTGTGTGTGTGTGTGTGCAGAGATGGAGAGAGAGAGGGAGAGAGATAGGGCGTGTATGTGTGTGTGAGAGAGAGAGAGAGAGAGAGAGAGAAAGAGAGAGAGAGAGAGGAGAGAGATAGGGGGCGTGTGTGTGTGTGAGATGGAGAGAGAGAGAGGGGGGAGAGAGGGAGAGAGGTAGGGCGCGTGTGTGTGTGAGAGAGAGAGAGAGAGAGAGAGAGAACTTGAGTATTTATATAAATAAAATTTTGTGTAGTATTATCTGCGTTATTCGGACTATTGTCCCCATCTTCATTGTTATCTGTACAACGTTTCTGCCGATGTGCTCTCCGGCCTTCTTCAGGTATTTCTTGTCGGACTTAACCCAACTCCTTTATACACAAGGCCATGTGTCCAATTTACACAGCTTGTAAATACTAATATTTAACATAAGTTGAATTAAGAGATATTGTCTTTCTTATTTCTCTGAATGTTTGAGATGAGGCTTGATGATTATTATCATCTGTATTATTCGGACTATTGTCCTCATCTTTATTGTTATCTACACTATTTCTCTGAATGTTTCAGATGAGGCTTGATGATTAGTATTATCTGTATTATTCGGACTATTGTCCTCATCTTTATTGTTATCTACACTATTTCTCTGAATGTTTGAGATGAGGCTTGATGATTAGTATTATCTGCGTTATTCGGACTATTGTCCTCATCTTTATTGTTATCTACACTATTTCTCTGAATGTTTCAGATGAGGCTTGAGGATTAGTATTATCTGTATTATTCGGACTATTGTCCTCATCTTTATGGTTATCTACACTATTTCTCTGAATGTTTCAGATGAGGCTTGATGATTAGTATTATCTGCGTTATTCGGACTATTGTCCTCATCTTTATTGTTATCTACACTATTTCTCTGAATGTTTCAGATGAGGCTTGATGATTAGTATTATCTGCGTTATTCGGACTATTGTCCCCTTCTTCATTGTTATCTGTATAACGTTTCGGCCGATGTGCCCTCCTGCCTTCTTCGGGTATTGGACACATGGCCTAGTGGATAAAGGAGTTAGGTTAAGACAGTTCTAAGTGACCATCATCATCTAATCATCAACATGCAGAGGTAAGTCCTATCAGCCTAAGCTCTGCAAAACTTCACAAAACACTTTCCTGATTTTTTGTGAATAATTTAAAGGCGTCTAACTAGGATTCAATGAAATGCAAAGACGTTGGTTGGTTTGGTGTATTGATTTTAACGGCATATCAACCCGTCTGGGGTTATGTCATGCCTAACGGTTAGGAAGTTATACATATCGTGTATCTATATTTATACTTTTTAGTAATTTGATTTAACAATGCCTTAGCATTTTGGGGGGATCATGTTGTATGGTATTGATTCGTTTCATGTCTATATTCTATGGTATAATTTTATTTCCCTTAAAAAAGAAGAGAATATCCTCTATGTTGACATTTTCAAATAGATCTTTCATATTGTTTGCTTTAAAATAACGGTTTCTGATGTGAGCAAAAAACCTGCATTCCCTGAATAAGTGTTTAACTGTCAAAGGTGTTTGGCATGTTTCACATTGTGGTTGTTGTTCTTGTTTGAGTATATAAGAGTGGGGAAGTGCAAATATGTAAGTTTAAAAAAAAAGGTATTTAGTCATTTGCAGTTACAAATAAAGATTATATGTTATATCGTTGTTTACTTTGAACACTCTTTAACAATATTCATGTTTCGTATTTTGAAATTTTATAATTAAAACTGACTGATGGCCATTTTAAGAATATTTATACTTTTATAAAAGTGTAGCATATATGGTTCATGTCGCAGATTTAGATAGTTCTTCGTGTGCCATATATGGCGCACAACGCGACCAACGTGTTAAGAAAGATCTACACAAAATATTTGTGAATATAAATGTACAATAAATCACTCTCTTTATTCTCATAGGGAAACTGTGACAGACAACACGAGTTGAGTGGCGGGCATGAAAACTTGAAGGAATCGGGCTAGGCTTTGCCTGGCATGTAGGACTGACCTAAGATCGAACCCGCATCCTTCAGAATGCGAAAAGGTGACACTTTGGCGCGGGCACCGAATCGAGATACCACCGTCCCGTATGTGAACGCCAGATGCCCGGATGATAGCTGCGGGCATTCCGGCAACTGAGGTTAAGTTGAGAGTCCCGTGTGTGAAGCACAGACGCCCGGATGATAGAAGCAGACCTGTGTATAAATAGAAGGAAACACCCAGAAGCGGGGAGTGCAAAAACGAGTGTTGCTACGGTAGCTGCTAGAGGATTCGACGACGACGAAGGAAAAGAAGAAGAAGAAGAAGAAGAAGAAGAAGAAGAAGAAGAAGAAGAAGAAGAAGAAGAAGAAGAAGAAGAAGAAATCAGTGTTTGCAAAGAGAAAGTTTAGCCTGCGAGAAGGCGTTGGACTGGCTTCTTTTTGCCTCTCCTTTCCCTCAACAAAAACTTACGTTAAATCTTTATTTTCCCCCTCTATTCTTATCCTATAGAAACATATATAACCAGGAGATCATCAAGATATACACAGAGAGGAGGAAGTGACAGGCTGAATGTGAGATAAGAGAAGGGTCAGTTTTTTTTACGTAATTGCAAGTTACAACTTATTAGAACCAATCAAAATGGATCTTATTTCAAACATAACTAGAAGTAAGGAATATTTTCACATGAAATGTGTGTCATTAAACTAAATAGGAAAAAGACATTAGAACACAAACATTGGTTTGCTCAGCTTTAGTATATATATATGTGTGTAGCATATATGGCTCATGTCGCCGATTTAGACAGTCAGTTCTTCGTGTGCCATCGTTTTAAGAAACATTGACACAAAAAAATTGTAAAATATAAATATACAATGAGCGTCATTCCCTAACCCTCTAGGCGTAAAATAACTTTTGACGTGTTGTCATGCCATTAAAAACAACCAATCAATCAAATTGTAATCGCAACGCATCTAACATTATTACCTTGACTTTTGCTTCCTGTTTGCCATTTTTAAAATGGCGGTTTTTATCGTCTGCTTTAGCGGTTTACGTAATGCGTCAAATGTCAGATTAGGCCTCGAATTTCGATATAGCAATCATTAAAAGAAACAACAACATGAAAAGAAAAGGTAAAGATCTTTTTTAAAAAATGGTTGCAAGAAGAAAATAATATTATGGAATCAAATGAAGAAAAAAAAATGAAAATGAAAAAAAAATATTTCAATTAATGAAGTGAGAATAATGTTCAAAGGAAAACATGATTTGAAATTGAACGAGTTAAGAAAAAAGTAGAGAAAAGGTTTCCTCTTTCATATAAAAGCAATCGATGAGAAATTTAAAGCAACGAAAACCGGGTACAAGATGAAGAAGGAAAAAAAATGAAAGAAGGAGGAAGGAAAGAAAGAAAGAAAAGAAAGAAAAGAAAGAAAAAAGGAAGAAAGAAAAGAAAGAAAAGAAAGAACAAAAGTAAAGGAAATAAAGAAGGAAGGAAGGAAAGAAGGAAAGAAAGAAAGAACGAAAAGAAAGAAGGAAAAGAAAGAAAAGAAAGAAGGAAGAAAAGAAAGAAGAAAAGAAAGAAAGAAAGAAAGAAAGAACGAAAAGAAAGAAGATAAAGAAAGAAGGAAAGAAAGAAAGAATGAATGAAAGAAGGAAAATAAATAAAGAACAGAAAGAAAAAAGAATAAAAGGAGGAAAAGAAAGAAAAATAAAAAATAAACAAGGAAAGAATCAAAAAAGAAAGATACAAAGAAGTAAAGGATAAAGAAAAAGAGAAAAAAGAAAGAAAGAAGTAAGAAGAAAGAAGAATTAAGGAAAGAAGAAAGAAAGAAAGAAAGAAAATAAAAAGAAAAAAAGAAAGAAATAATAAATTAATAATAGATTATAAAAAGGTAGAACGAAAAACGAAAGAAAGAAAATGAATGTCAACAAAAAAAAGAAAGAAAGAGTATAACTATAATTACAAGACAGAAAGAAAGAAAGAAAGAAAGAAAGAAAAAGGATAAAATGAGTGGAACAAAAAATTAATAAGGGTAAGAAAGAAAAAATTAAAAAAGGAAAGAAAGGAAAATTAAAAAAGGAAAGAAAGGAGGGGGAGCAATGAAAAAAATAGAAAGAAAGAAAGAAGGAAAAGAAAAGAAGAGAAAACTATAAGAACACGAGCAAGTAAGAAAGCAATTAAAAAAGATTAAGGGGTGAAAGAAAAAGGGAAATAAAAATATTTGAGAAAAAGAAAAAAGAAAACAAGGAAGCGAAAATAAAACGAAACAAAAAAAGAAAAAAAGAAAAGAAAGAAAAATATATTCGAAAGAAAGAAAACCAAAAAGAAAGAAAGAAAGAAGATAATGGAAAAAAAGAAAGTCCAGAAAAAGAAGGAAAAAGAAAAAACATAATCGAGAGAAAGAAAATAAAAAAAGAAGAAAAAAGAAAAAAAAGAAGAAAAAAGATAATTGAAAGAAAGCAAAGAAAAATAAATAAAAGAAAGAAGAAAGAAAGAAGATAATGGAAAAAAGAAAGTCCAGAAAAAGAAGGAAAAAAAAAACATAATCGAGAGAAAGAAATAAAAAAGAAGAAAAAGAAAAAAGAAAGAAAAAGAATATTGAAAGAAAGCAAAGAAAATAAATAAAAGAAAGAAAGAAAGAAGAAGATATGGAAAAAAAGAAAGTCCAGAAAAGAAGGAAAAAGAAAAAAACATAATCGAGAGAAAGAAGTAAAAAAAGAAGAAAAAAGAAAAAAGAAAAGAAAAGATAATTGAAAGAAAGCAAGAAAAATAAATAAAAGAAAGAAAGAAAGAAAGAAAGAAAGAAAAAGATAATCGGAAGAAGTAAAGTCAAAAAAGAAGAAAGAAAGAAAGAAAGAAAGACAAAAAGATGACAATCGAAAAAAGAAAGAAAATACCCAAAAAAGAAAGAAAGAAAAAAATATAATCGAAAGAAAGAAGAAAGAAAGAAAGAAAGAAAGACAATCGAAAAAAGAAAGAAAATACCCAAAAAGAAAGAAAGAAAAAAATATAATCGAAAGAAAGAAACAAGAAAGAAAGAAGAAATAAATAAAGAAAGAAAGACAAAAGATAATGGAAAAAAGAAAGTCCAAAAAAAAAAGGAAAAAGAAAATATAATCGAAAGAAAGAAAGTAAAATAAAAACAAAGAAAAAAAAAAGAAAGAAAAGGGTAGTCGAAAGAAAGCAAAGAAAAAGAAAGAAAAAAAGAAAGAAAAAAGAAAAGATAATCGAAAGAAGGAAAGTAAAAAAAAAAAGAAAGAAGAAATAAAGAAAGAAAGACAAACAGATGATAATCAAAAAAGAAAGAATTTTTCCCAAAAAAAGAAAGAAAGAAAAAAATATAATCGAAGGAAAGAAAGTAAAAAAAACAAAAAACAAATAAAGAAAAAAAGAAAGAAAAAGATAATCGAAAGAAGGAAATTAAAAAAGTGAAAGAAAGAAAGAAAGAAAGAAGAAAGACAAACAGATGATAATCAAAAAAAGAAGAATTTTTCCCAAAAAAAGAAAGAAAAAAAAAATATAATCGAAGGAAAGAGAGTAAAAAAAAAAAAAATTTAAAAAAAAATAAAGAAAAAAGAAAGAAAAAGATAATCGAAAGAAGGAAATTAAAAAATGAAAGAAAGAAAGAAAGAAAGACAAGATGATGATCGAAAAAAAAGTCAAAAAAAGAAAGAATGAAAGAAATAAAAAAGAAAAAGTGAAGAAAGAAAGAAAGAAAGAGAAAGAAAGAAAGAAAGAAAGAAAAAAAAAGAAAATCTTAATCAGTCACGGTGTTTTATGTTTGTATCTTAATCTCTTATTCGATGCGTCAGAATTACCCAATAATCCGATCCTAAAATCAGATAAGGTTATGATGATCAGTGAAACACACCGAAGTTTCGAATTATAAAACCGACATTGAAGAAGAAGAAGCGATCAGGTGACCAATCATGTATTCACCTTTAAGTTTTCTCTTCCTCTTCTTCTTCCTTTAAAAAAAAAACGGTAAACATCTGTTCTTAAATCTTAAGGAAGTCTTTGATTTTTTTTACATCGGCACTAATCATCTTGGCGCCAAAAAAGTAGAGCTATTTTTTTTTCTTTTTTAACTCTTTGC
Organism: Doryteuthis pealeii; assembly: GCA_023376005.1. Classification (NCBI taxonomy): domain Eukaryota; kingdom Metazoa; phylum Mollusca; class Cephalopoda; order Myopsida; family Loliginidae; genus Doryteuthis; species Doryteuthis pealeii. The sequence continues at coordinate 56,365,192 of CM042174.1, forward strand.
TTACTTTAAACCGCTCTCAGCAGATCTCTCACTTCTGCAATCCTACCGTAAACCTCTGGTGGTTAGTGTTGCATAATCTATGTGTTGGTATAGATTATTGGTAACCCCCTGTATTTCTGCAGGGATGGTCCCTTTCATATCACGGACGGAAAATTACTGACAGTTCAAGTCTCGCACGTCACGTGATTTTGAATTAATTACTCAGTTCGAGCCGATATTTAGAGCAGGGGAGACGTCTCAAGAATAAATTCATATTTTTGTAATTCTTCGTGTTTCTCTATTTGCTACATACAGTCGAATATAATTCCCTATCTTCTATATACGATGAATTAATAAAAAAGTAATGCCATTTTCTTTAGGACAGGTATATTTACCAACACAGGAACATGTATCATACATCAAAATGAAGCTGGTCCTCTATGGATCACATCCCTACCTTTCCACTTAGTCACTGTTTCTCTCAATAGCAATGTTCTACCTTCGAATGAGGGCATGTATCCCTGACCCGTAAAGTTCTGTTGACTGTTCTTTGAGCCACTTCTTCACTAAAGATTTCTTTTCCTCGTCACTGGAATAATGTTTGCCCCTCAAACCCTATTTCATTGGACAGAAGAGATGATAGTCTGAAGGCGCTAAATCTGGTGAATCGACCCGAATGAGGCTATTTTCTCCCTTGTCCTGATGCTTGTGTGTAGTGGAGCATTGCCATGCCGAAGAACATTATTGATTGGCAAGTTGGGTCTTAGTCGTCGGATTCTTGATTTGAGCTTCGTTAGGGTCTCAATGTAGGCCTTAGTTTTATTTAGAAAACGGACCGGGTTACTTTTAGGCAGCCCAGGGGCGACTTGGATTCTGAGGGACATGTTTCGCTTTGCACCGTCAACATCCGGTTGTTTGTTACCAGACGATTTTTAGACGCATTTTTTAAAATTATAAAACTAACTGCTAAAACTAACCCTAACCCCTAACCCTAATCCTAAGCCTAACCCTAACAAACAACCGGATGTTAACGGTGCAACGCGAAACATGTCCTTCTGAATCCAGGTCGCCTCTAGGGTGCTTAAAGGTAGCTTGGTCTAAAAACAACTTCAGATGAAATAAAGAAAATGGTATTAATTTTTTTACTCACCATCGTATATATATATATATATATATATATATATATATAATGTGTGTGTGTGTGTGTGTGTGTGTGTGTGTAAAAATGAAACTGGAAGTGAATCCGACGGTATATTGAAAAATAAATAAAGGAAAGAAAATATAGAATGGATAAAATAGGATATTTTAATCAATTTAACTTACACGTGTTTCGGTCAGGAGTTTATTCATGAGTACATTATTCAAACTATTATTATTTTTAAATAACCAAATGAAATGAAATAATAATAATAGAAAAAATTTAGAAATGTACTGCACACAAAGAAAATTCGACCTTCATCAGAGTAAATCCTTATTTGAAATGAAATCCGTTTGAAAAAAGCGGAGAATTTTTGAAATATTCGAAAAAAAACTTTTGTTAAAATAATGTACACATGGATAAACTCCTGACCGAAACATGTGTAAGTTAAAATTGATTAAAATATCCTATTTTATCCATTCTATACTTTCTTTCCTTTATTTATTTTTTCAACACACACACAACATATATATATTATATATATATATATATATATATATATATATTGGAGGACATGTGCTTAATTTGAAGTCGTACTAATTTTGAAAAATTAATTAGTTAATAATTAATGAATTTTCGGCGGGCATATATGTTCAAATGTAAGGCTAAAAGGATTTTCTTGATTCGTTTAGCCTTACATTTGAACATATATGCCCGCCTAAAATTCATTAATTATTGACTAATTAATTTTCAAAATTAGGTATGACTTCAATTAAGCACATATCCTCCAAAAATTGTCGGCTTAAGGCCATATAAAAATAAACACATTTGTTTGTTTACTTAACCTCATATATATATATATATATATATATATTGAATTTTGATAGAGGAATTATAAATATAATTGATAATTTTGAATCATATTACCACGACCAGATAACTCGGCAAACACCATTTGCGACATCCGGAGCACTGGACAGCTGTTTCGACCTCCTTTGGTCTCATCAGCAGTGCATACCACAATCTCCGCCACTAGAGATTGAACCAGCGGACCACAGCATAAAGAGCGGGGACTCAACACACTGGGCCACCAGCCCATGCCACAAACGTAGAATGCCAAATCACCTAGTCAATGGTAACATTAATTCTAATTGCGCAGCCACCTAACATATATATATATATATATATATATAATATATATATATATTATATATATATATATGAGAGAGTGATAGAGAGAGATAGAGATAGATAGATAGATAGATAGAGAGAGAGGGAGAGAGAGAGAGAGAGGGAGAGTGAGTGAGCGAGAGATAGGCAGAGAAATTTCCTTCATTATTGGTTCTTGTTCGTCAAGTTTCGTACATTTATTTCCCAGTTGGGTAATGTTTATTTTTTTTTCACTCCATGGATACAACTTTACGAAATATGTGATATTTTCTTAGGTCAAGCAAAAAAAAAATAAAATGAATGAAAAAAAAAAAAAAGACAAAAATAAAGACAAAAAAAAGACAAAAATAAATAAATAAATTTATACAATTACTCACGAGTTAATTTGGCCCTCGCAATATGAAATTAACAGCAAGATCATTAAATTACATTGCGAGGCCCAAATCGACATTGAAACACAAAATGGCGTCCCTTGTATTTTCCCGCTCAGATAGACTACATTGTAATTATGTTTTAAGTAATTATTTACGCCAAGCTGACGAATGATTTTCTTAATTGTAATAATAGACAAAGACAAATTAGAAAACTATGAAACAAGGAAAAGCATGGTGTGTTTTGTTGTTTTATTCACTTGTAAACGTGAATTGACTTGACGTGATTCCTATTCCCAGGAGGCACAGTTCTACCACTGAAAGCGATACAGGGAGGCGAGGTGGTATACTGGTTAGAGTCATAGGAAATGGACACGTCAACCCGAGTTCAAATCCTGGACGAAGTTACAATTCATTTAGCGCTAATACCCTTGGGACAGGTATGAATCCAAATATTCTCCCTCCATCTATGGGTAAATAGTAGAGTAGACTGGACTCTTTAACCTTGGCTAGGAAATTAATATAGGAGAAGAAAAACTCTGAATTCAAACCTGGTCACTACTAGAATAGGCTCAGACCTACTTAGTGATCTATTTCACTGGGCTCTTTAACCTTGGTTGGCAACCAGTCTAGGAGAAGGAAAACTCTGAATTCAAACCTGGTCACTGCTAGAATAGATTCAGGCCTACCTAGTGATCTATTTCACTGGGTTCTTTAACCTTGGTTAGACAACCAGTTTAGGAGAAGAAAAACTCTGAATTCAAACGTGGTCACTACTAGAATAGGCTCAGACTTACTTAGTGATCTATTTCACTGGGCTCTTTAACCTTGGTTAGGCAACCAGTCTAGGAGAAGAAAAACTCTGAATTCAAACCTGGTCACTACTAGAATAGGCTCAGACCTACTTAGTGATCTATTTCACTGGGCTCTTTAACCTTGGTTAGGCAACCAGTCTAGGAGAAGAAAAACTCTGAATTCAAACCTGGTCACTACTAGAATAGGCTCAGACCTACTTAGTGATCTATTTCACTGGGCTCTTTAACCTTGGTTAGGCAACCAGTCTAGGAGAAGAAAAACTCTGAATTCAAACCTGGTCACTACTAGAATAGGCTCAGACCTACTTAGTGATCTATTTCACTGGGTTCTTTAACCTTGGTTAGGCAACCAGTCTAAGAGAAGGAAAACTCTGAATTCAAACCTGGTCACTACTAGAATATGCTCATGCCTACTTAGTGATCTATTTCACTGGTCTCTTTAACCATGTTAGGCAACCAGTATAGGAGAAGAAAAACTCTGAATTCAAACGTAGTCACTACTAAAATATGCTCAGGCCTACTTAGTGGTCTATTTCATTTTTTAAAAATAATTTAAAATATAGAATATCAGAGAACAGTTAAAACACAGGACAACTGGTCGGTAAAACAAAATAGCGAAAGAAAATAATTTTATAAAAGTTATTATTTCTTGTGGAATATTAAAAAATCAAAACGGATATTATTAGGTATTATTTATTACTACATTCGATACAAAAAAATATATGTAAAACTACAGTTAAAACACAAAACAAAAGATCGGTAAGAAACGAATTTTATAAAAAAAGTAGTATCTCTAAAAGAACAAAACGAATATTATTAGGTATTACTTATTACCACAATCTACACCATAAAATTATATAAAACAATGGTTAAAACACAAAACAAAAGGTCGGTAAGATAAAATAGCGACAGAAAATAATTTTATAAAAATTAGTATTTCTAGAGGAACTAAACGGATATTACTTAATACCACATTCTACACCATGAAAATGTAAGAAAACGGTTAAAACACAAAACAACAGGTTGGTAAGATAAAATAGCGAAAGAAAATGATTTTATAAAAGTTATCATTTCTTGTGGTACATTAAAAAATCAAAACGGATATTATTAGGTATTACTTATTAGCACATTCTACACAATAAATATTGTGTAAAACTACAGTTAAAACACAAAACAAAAGGTCGGTAAGATAAAATAGCGAAAGAAACGAATTTTATAAAAAATAGTATTTCTAGTGGAACAAAACAGAGATTATTAGGTATTATTTATTACCAGAGGCTGCACCACAAAAATTATGTAAAACAATGGTTAAAACACAAAACAACGTGTCGGTAAGATAGAATAGCGAAAGAAAATAATTTTTATAAAAGTTACTATTTCTAGTGGAACATTATAAAACAAAACGGATATTATTATATATTATTTATTACCACACTATACACCTTTAAGAATATGTAACAATAGTCCTCTCACGTCTGTAATAATGAAGGGTTAATTTAACTCCCCCAAAGATTGTAATCCGTTTTGAAGATAGAAAAGTGTTATTCTCCGCGTACACCATTTAATAGAATGTGCCGTGCATTTGACTGGTTGTTAGCACCAGCCAATCAGATGCTCGGTAGAGAATTCTCCACTCGTCCAAAAACAATAAAAGTCAAACGTCCTTTAGGGTCTCAAGTTGGTGGGTGGATCAGAGTTTTGATCATCTCTGATAGGGTCAGCATGGCGAGGGAAGTATGATGTTGAAAGACCCGAAACTTTCCAGTGACCCATGCAGACTACATCACTGACGACACCTTCCAGCGCCCCAGATGTAGGAATGTATATTAAAAGATTGATTTTAATACGTTTGATATTGCAACAATAATAATAGAAATCAATAAAGCCAAGTGAGTATTTATTAAACACGGTTTTATCAAAACTGGTATGCAAATTATTCAAACCATATATATGTAAGTATTTGTTTTTTTTATTGATATATAACATATATCGCAAGATTCTAAATACATTAATGATATGGGATGTTTTGAGTCAAATCTATCTCAGCTGGAGACATTGTTAATAAATAAGATGCTAAAAATAAATAATTATTATTTAACATAACCATTGAGAATATAACGTAAATATCTAAGGGAAGTGTGACATAGGCAATGACATAGTTTCGTTTACAGACAGACACATTATAATAAGATAAATTGAGTATCTGGATGGTCGATGCGTACTACCCACGTGACTCAGACCGGTTGGAGCCTGAAAATGGCTATTTTTAGCAGCGTTTTGGCCGTCTAATTTTTTCTACATATGTTATATAGTTGATAAAAAAAACAATAATAATAGACCGGAACGGTGCTTACTACCCCAGACATCTCAACTTTGTAGGACCATACGCCTGCTTTTAAATTCTTACCAGTCTACGTTGTCGAAAATAAACGAAATTTATCATTGATATCGTATCATTGTTATGATATCAATTGTTCCTATCTGAAAGAAATTAATAATAGAGATTCGGTCTCTATTTGTCTGTAACCGAAACTACGTCACTGCTTACGTCACAGTCATTTCAGGAATTGCATAAGTTTATCAATGAGTATTTAATTTATAGTCAGTATCATTACTACATAAAAATATCAAAATTCTATGAAAAATCAATTGTTAAATTTTCACGAAAATTTCGATACTTATTCAATTTTAGATGAATTTAGGTTTAAAATAATTTTTTCCTAAAATATATTAGGGAAAATATTTTTTTTACAAAGCCGACCCCACATTATTTAATTTCATAAAATCCGAACAAAATATATTTTACTCGTACGATTTTTAAATTGTTTCTTTAAAGATAAGTACGAATAAAGAAATCAGAAATTTTTAGAACGTTTTAGAGGTCCCTACAGTTGTAAAACAAAAACTCAGAGAAGTGGAGAGAATATGATGCTTTTTAAGTAAGTAATTTCTTTTTTAAATAGTAAAGGTTTAATTTTTTCTATTTAATTTTGCCATCACCTCAGGCAATAATTAAGTTAAAGTACGTTCAAGTGAATTATAATTATGACTTAGAATTCCAGAAACTGTGTACTAATTGCTTTTTACATCTTCTATTAATAATGGAGATTCGGTCTCTATTTGTCTGTAACCGAAACTACGTCACCGCTTTTAATTAATTTAATTAATTTTGCAATTTTAATTATCAAATTTTCACGGAAATTTCGATACTTATTCACCTTTTGATGAATTTATGTCTAAAATATTAATGATTAATAATGGAGATTCGGTCTTTATTTGTCTGTAATCGAAACTACGTCACCGCTTATGCCCAGGAATTAAGTTTATCAATGAGTATTTACTTTATAATCAGTATCATTACTACATACAACTGATAAAATTCTATGCAATTTTAATTGTCAAATTTTCACGAAAATTTCGATACTTATTCACCTTTTGATGAATTTATGTTTAAAATAGGTTTTTTTTCCGAAAATATATTAGGGGAAATATATTTTTTACCAGGGCGACCCCCTTTCAACATATGTAATTAAGATTTGGTCCAATTAAAAGACAAACGGAATTGACGAACCTGAAAGAGAGGTTCCTTAGGTTAATCACTCGGTTTACATTAGGAAGAAAAAATATCGGTTGAGTGTTCTGAAGCACAAAACATTAATGGCAACTGAATTATAACTATAATTTATAATCACAGAAATTATGTTATAATTATATTTAACATCTATTAATATTAGAGATTCGGTCTCTATTTATCTGTAACCGAAACTACGTCACTCTTTATGCTCAGGGATCAAGCTTATCAATGAGTATCTACTTTATAATCAGTATCATTACTACATAAAAATAATTAAAGTCTATGCAATTTTAATTGTCAAATTTTCACGAAAATTTCGATACTTATTCACCTTTTGATGAATTTATGTCTAAAATTTATTAGAGGGAATATTTTTTACTAGGTCGACATTTAATTCAACAGAATTAATAAAACAAAATGTCTTCTATATAAAATAACCCAACAAGGGTTGACATGCCGTAAAATCCAACCAACCAAATATCACTACATGTCAGATTGAACTCGAAAGTAACACTCCTCAAATGGCTTTTATTTTTGGGTGGATATGGGGGAGTGACTCTTTTTTATTTGAGGGGATCATTTTTAACCTTTTTTTAAATTTTTGGTGGGGGTGCAGTTTTACACTTATTAACCTTTGCTAGTTCATCCCCACTTAATCGTCTTAAAGGGTCCCAGTGTTTATCGGATTTCACAGAGACATCAGCCTTTTATCTTTATTCTTATTGTTTTTTTAATTTCTTTTTTTTCTTCTCTCTGTAGCGATTTGTTTTCCTCTTCCCTTCTCTTGTTGTTCTGACTCGAACGTCGTTCATTTAAATTTATTAAAAGGAAAAGAAAAAAAGAAAAAGAAACGTTGGCTGATGTTCTCCCCCACCTCATCCCGCCTCGCTTGTTGATAACCGAAACTCGCACGCGCCGAAAGGAAACAGGATTATTATTTCAAATAAAAAGGATGTTGGTTGGTTGGTTGGTTGGGTTGGTTGGTTGGATTTTATATCATGTACACCCTTGGGTTATTTCATTTCAATTGGGTTATTTCATTCTTGTTGAGTATTTATTCTTTTTTTAATTCTTTTTTTAACACGATTTTTAAAACTAATCTTTTTATCTATTCAACTATTCCTGGAACCACGTATCTTTGAGGCGTAACACAGATTCTCAAAGAGACGTGGTTTAAAGTTAACTGACCTAAAAAGATGTAAACTAATCTTTTTATCTATTCAACCTATAGTTGGGTCCTAACTGGCACTGCCACTCCGGGTCAGGGTAGACCTGGGAGTAATGGCGATTCCCCAGTAACAGAATTGAAACTTCACCACTAGATGCAATAAAACGTCATTCCCAGAAAAATAAGTCCCTCAGTTTCATTAAATTCGGTTTATTCCCTGATTTTTTAAATTTTTTCTTTTCTTTCGGCGGGGTGGAATTTAGGTCAGTTAAGCTCGATTTAACCGACTTTTTTCATTCATTCTTGTTTAGTATTCCTTTTTTTTACTCTCAATTCTTTAAACACATTTTGATACACATTTTTAAATCTATTTATCCTATACATGGGACCCTAAAATGTAATACCAATCCGGGTCAGAGTAGACCTGGGAATAAGGGCGATAAAGGGGGTATCTTACACTCCCCAGAATTCCCAAAATTGAAACGTCCCTTAATGTCATGATTATTCATTTTTAACTCAAAATATGTTTAAGCGCATTTTTAAACTTAGATTTTGAAAAACAGAATTATGAAATTTTGTTGGAATTTCACCTCTTCAGTACTCTGACCGGAGTGGTAGTAGCTGTCAGGGTCCCATCTATGGCTTAAGTCAGCCATAGATGGGACCCTGACAGCTACTACCACTCCGGGTCAGAGTACTGAAGAGGTGAAATTCACAACAAAATTTTCATAATTCTGTGCCATATTCATCTCAAGAATTTTTAAATCTCTTCTTTCACTAACTTGAACTCGTTCTTTTATAATTTTTTTCTGGCACATTTTAATAGTCATACGCTTTCTCTCCACAGAGAGAGAGAGAGAGAGAGAGAGAGAGAGAGAGAGAGAGAGAGAGAGAGAGAGAGAGAGAGAGAGAAACAGAGAGACAGAAGACAGAGAGAGACAGACAGACAGACAGACAGACAGAGAAGGAGAGAAAGATAGATAGAAAGAGAGATTGAGGGATAGAGAAGAAGAAAGAGATGGAGAGAGGGAAAGAGAGAGAGAGAGAGAGAGAGAGAGAGAGAGAGAGAGAGAGAGAGAGAGAGAGAGAGAGAGAGACGGAAGACAGACAGACGGAGAAAGGGAGAAATATAGATAGAAAGAGAGTGAGGGTAGAGAAGAAGAAAGAAAGGGAAAGAGAGAGAGAGAGAGGAGGGAGAGACAGAGAGAGAGACGGACGGACAGACAGACAGACGGAGAAGGGGAGAAATGCAGATAGTCGGAGAAGGAGAGGAAGATAGATAGAAAAAGAGTGAGGGGTAGAGAAGAATAAAGAGAGGGAGAGAGTGAGGGAGAGAGAGAGAGAGAGAGAGACGGACAGACAGACATACAGAGAGAGAAGGGGAGAAATATAGATAGTAAGAGAGAGTGAGGAGTAGAGAAGAAGAAAGAGAGGGAGATATAGAGAGAGTGAGGGAGAGAGAGAGACGACAGACAGACAGTCAAACAGACGGAGAAGGAGAGAAAGATAGATAGAAAGAGAGAGTGAGGGGTAGAGAAGAAGAAAGAGAGACAGAGACAGAGACAGAGAGAGTGAGGGAGAGAGAATGAAAAAGAAAAAGTTTTGCTGGTTGTTTTGTTTGGTTGAAAACGAGATTGAGTAAATGAGAGAGAGAGAGAGAGAGAGAGAGAGAGAGAGAGAGAGAGAGAGAGAGAGAGAGAGAGAGAGAGAGACTTACGCAATATATGCACGCGCAATCGCGCACGTAACCGTATCCCTAACTCAAGGATGGAGTTATCTTCGGTAATGTGATAGCCAGCAAGTTCTTCGTGCAAAATGAATACAGACAGTAAAGTTCAACAACTTAGTGTTACCCCAACTATTGGGGGGAGGGGGAGGGGGAGATGTATCAGACTACGCTTAACAAATCGACACCCCCCACCCTATACCTCTCTTTTTAAAAAAAATACTTGGTTATTTACAAACAAACTAATGCTCACGCGGGTGCACAATCACACACACACACACACACACACACACATACACATATACATTTTTTAATCCTCCCCACACACACACCCGACTTCCTTCTCTTCTCTTAATATAAAAAATAATAAATTTCTTTTGACGCACAATGACACCTCTCTCCCTACCTCTTACACTTCAAAGGCACACAGCAACTCAAAAAAGTTTATCAATGTAACCATACTTATACATACAAATACACACACACACACACATACACACACACACACACACACACATACAACCTTAAGGTTTATTTCCGCTGTCGTCTATCGCAAAAGATTTATACACACACACACACACAACCACCACCTAAAAAAATGCACAATGTTTCCTTTCGATACACACACTTACACCGTCCCATTCTCACGCCATAAAATAGAATATTTGACGTCATATTTCAAACAGTCTTCCCTTTTTTCAAACCTCAAAAAATGTTTAAACAGACTAATAAACAAGGACTATCACTCGCTTTTCTCGTTATTTTGTGATAAAAAATTTCTTATCACCTTCCATATACCAACAAATGCCCTGAAGATGATCTAATTAATAGATCGAAACACTGCAGCATCGGCCAATAAACTCACCACTTAACCCATTTAAACCTGTGTTTTTTTTTTCATTCTTTCTTAATATACTACATACCATCGGATTCACTTCCTTTCTTCACACACATGCATATATGAGTCGGGATATGCGCCGGTCCGCCTTTCGTAGAAATAGACTTCAAATGACAGAGGGACGTCACGTGATCGTTTCATGTTGTACTGACCACATTGTCACCTGACCGGTCTTCTAGGATCAATTGATATCGTATACTGATCACAGCGTTACCCGAACATTTGAAATTGACGTCGGACATAACATATTAATTATCTTTAATAACTAACACACTTAACTCGCAGCCCTCTAAAAAGATAATAGACTCTTCAAATATTAAAAAAATACAACATAGATAAAAGTCCTAAAAAACGAACTAAAACCAACGCATAAAACTCTTGATGATGACTGAGGAAGCAGTCGAAAGCGCTCGGGCTGACAGTATGGGAACTATCCTATTTCAATTGGATCCAAATACCTTACCTGATAGTTGGTACGTTGGAAAGGTTTGGGCAAATTTTCCTAATCGGGGTTTGAAAGGAGTTTTTTTAACTTCCAAAGGCGCTATTAACCCCCCCCCAAAAAAAAAAAACTGTGTAGCACTATTGAATATTAATCAAATAACATTGAATTTGGTATTTTTAGCAAGCATCCAACGGGTCTAATCATGCCTGATAGTTTGCAGCTTTGAAAATTTTGGTTAACTTTAAAAATTTTGCTTGAATTCATATACTCAAAATCAAGGCTCAAAAACACTTGAAAAAGATGTCAAAACAGGCCATTTTTCACTTTGTTTTGACAAATGTAAAAAAAAAAAAGCCCTTAAAAACGCCTGTAGAACACCTTAAAACAAACACCAGGAAGATTGCCAGGCAACTGGAAAAGACACAGATCCAAATAATGAAGAAGTACTCCGTATTATTCAATAACACATACCTGAAAAATAACTTGCTGCCAAAATACACAATGTATATATATATATATATATATATATATATATATATATATATATATATATATATATATATCACAGGAAGTGAATGAAAAAAGAGCACTTTCTGTTTCTATGGTTACAATCCTACACTGTTAAAAATATATATATATATTTTTTTATTATTTTTTGTTTTTGTTTGAATTTTTATATATATTCAGCTCTTTGGGGTTTTTTGTGACATGCTTGTCCATAAGTGAATTGAGACCCATCTGATGAGGCGAAAATTTGGGGAGCCGGTTTAAATCAACTTAGATTTATATGGGCCCCAATTTTCGTCGAAATAAATTTATTATGGGATTACTGTATGGAGTTCTTCCTTCATTTTTTGATAAATATTGCTCTGTATATAATCTAAAAGGTTATTATACATTGAGCTCTCTTCAGTGAAAGATTCGCTGTATTTATGCATACTGGATCATCAATATTAGTACAGTGGATCTTAGAAATCACATATAGAATCATCCCTTACTACCAAGTTTTGGATAAATCTCATATATATACATATATATATATAGTTGAATGAAGTGACAAATAAAAGTTTTAGCTTTTATTCATTTATTTGGGAACGATATTACTACCAATGGTTTCCTGCTAAAAGCATTCATCAGGTAAACGAAATAGTTTTTTTTTTAAATGACAGAAATTGTGTAAATGGTCAAATGTGTGCGTTTTTAACTGTATTCTCATACACACACACACATACACACATACACACACACACACATATATATATGTGTGTGTGTGTGTGCGTGTGTGTGTGTGGAGAGATAGATAGATGTATGTGATTAAATTTATATGGTATGCTGACTTACGTACTTAATTGATATACAACTGGCACACACATAGACGGGCACACACATATGTGTGCAACAAGAGAGACAGAGAGACAGAGAGAGAAAAAGAAAGAGAAAGAGAGTGAGAGAGAGAGAGAGGAGGAAAATGATGGAATTAAATTCATATGGAAACATTACTTAAGCAGTTTTGATTGATATCCATCTTGTATATATATTATATACACACTTAAATATAGACACACACACACACACACACACATACATATATATTTATATATATATATATGTATATATATACAGAGAGTGTGTGCATGTGTGTGTGTGTGTATGTGTGTGTGTGTGTTATTTGGTATATCTATAAGTAACGAGAACGCAATGTCGTTGATATAGCATAAAGTAAACATCATGTAGTAGTTCTCTGAATTTTTGAGATGAGGCTTGGGTTACAACGGTTATAAGTGACAGTTATTGTAGTTTCAATCCTGGCCAAGGGCGACAGTTATCATCATTGGCAATTCAGTCTCGAAAGACTATGATTTTTTGTGTGCCCCTGAAGTTGCAGCGCCTCCTGTGACTATGAAGTCCTATGTTTGAGAAACATTCTCGACCACAGATTTTGCATTTGTAGGTTGTCCCTGTAGATGATGATGTTCCGATGCTTTGTTGCCGTTGCTTTCTTATGGACCTCTTAGCTTCATGATGTTGTATCAGGGTGAATTCTGACATGTACAGGCCTCTATGGAGATTCTGCCGCCACCGAGGGCGGTCTTGAGCCAAATTTTCCCAGCTGGAAGGGACAATGCCAAAGCACCTGAGATCATTTTTGCAGACATCCTTGAATCGCAGTAGGGGGCACATATCGTGTATTTATATTTATACTTTTTAGCAATTGGTTTGTTTTTGCTTGTATTTAGGACAAAAGAGGTTTATGGAAGGTGTTAGGGTTAGGGATTAGGGTTAGGGTTAGTGTTAGGGTTAATGATAAGGATTGTGTTAGGATATTTCGTGAGTTTCCATAATCTAATGCTATTTATACGTAAAATAGGATTCTAATGATATTATCTCTTGCGCACTATTCTGCATTTGTACCAAAATAAAATAAAATAAAATAAAACATTAAAAAAACACAAAGAAATCAACAAGTCTTATTTGCATGTTTTCCTCCTTTTGTTTTTGTTTGTATTTAGTACAGAAAAGGAAGAAATCAACAAAGAAGAAGGAAAAAAATCCGGGCGTTTTGTTTTCCCGCCGTGAAATGCAGAAAGAATATTGATCGCTAAAAAGATGGTAGTTTATTTTACTTTATTCAAATTTGAATTTGGCAGGGCAGAAAATTAGATCTTGTTAATTATTTTAGTTCTTCTTATTCTTATTTATTTTATTTGTTTTTCTATTTTTATTTTTTTTTTTTAATTAGAAAAAAAAATTAATTAAATAACTTTGGCACGCTTAAGAATGCGTCCTCCCCAACCCAGCACTCTGTTTTTTTCTCGCTTCTATCATTCGTGTTGTAAATCCGCCTTCGTCTTTTCCCGGGTCGTTTAATGATAATCGGTCATGTGGTCTCGTTGCCATGTGATGTCACGATGAAACGCGGATTAAAGCAATGGGGGGGGGGTGGATAAAAAGTGTGGGTGTGGTGGGGAGAAGATAAAAAGAAATGGAAAGCGGCTGAGAGAGGTAAAGAGATATAGTGGAAGAGAGAGAGAGTGGGTGAGAGAGAGTGGGTGAGAGATTGTATGTGTGTGAGATAGATAGATAGATAGATCGATGAGGGAGAGAAGTATGAAGAAAGAGAGAGAGAGAGTGGGAGAGAGAGAGTGGGAGAGAGAGAGTGGAGAGAGAGATTGTATGTGTGTGAGATAGATAGATAGATAGATAGATGAGGGAGAGAAGTATGAAAAAAGAGAGAGAGAGAGAGGTAGAGAGATAGTGGGAGAGATAGTGGGAGAGATAGATAGTGGGAGAGAGAGAGAGAGTGGATGAGAGAGAGTGGGTGATAGATTATATGTGTGAGATAGAAAGATAAGTAGATAGATAGATAGATGAGGGAGAGAAGTATGAAGAAAAAGGAGAGAGAGATAGTGGGAGAGAGAGAGATAGTGGGAGAGATATATATATTGGGAGAGAGATAGTGGGAGAGAGAGTGCGAGAGAGAGAGTGGGTGAGAGAGAGAGGTGAGAGAGAGTGGGTGAGAGATTGTATGTGTGTGAGATAGATAGATAGATAGGGGGAGAAGTATGAAGAAAAGAGAGAGAGAGAGTGGGAGAGAGAGAGAGTGGAGAAAGAGATAGTGGGAGATATATAGATAGTGGGAGAGAGATAGTGGGAGAGAGAGAGTGAGAGATAGTGGGAGAGAGATAGTGGGAGAAGAGAGAAAGAGAGAGAGTGGGTGAGAGAGAGTGGGTGAGAGATTGTATGTGTGTGAGAGATAGATAAAGAGATAGATAGATGAGGGGGAGAAGTATGAAGAAAAGAGAGAGAGAGAGTGGAGAGAGAGTGGGAGAGAGAGATAGTGGGAGAGAAATAGTGGGAGAGAGAGAGAGACTGAGAGATAGTGGGAGAGAGATAGTGGGAGAGAGAGAAAGAGAGAGATAATGGGAGAGAGAGAGAGTGGGTGAGAGATTGTATGTGTGTGAGATAGATAGATAGATAGATAGATAGATGAGGGAGAGAAGTATGAAGAAAAGAGAGAGAGAGAGAGAGTGGGAGAGAGAGATAGTGGGAGAGAGATAGTGGGAGAGAGATAGGTAATTGGAGAGATAGTGGGAGAGAGATAGTGGAGAGAGATAGTGGGAGAGAGAGATACTGGTGAGAGAGAGTGGGTGAGAGATTGTATATGTGTGAGATAGATAGATAGATAGATGAGGGAGAGAAGTATGAAGAAAGAGAGAGAAAGAGAGAGATGGTGGGAGAGAGAGAGATAGTGGGAGAGAGAAAGATAGTGGGAGAGAGAGAGATAGTGGGTGAGAGATAGTGGGAGAGAGAGAGATAGTGGGTGAGAGAGAGTGGGTGAGAGATTGTATGTGTGTGAGATAGAAAGATAGATAGATAGATAGATAGATGAGGGAGAGAAGTA
>CM042174.1:56380977-56395977 GCA_023376005.1 Doryteuthis pealeii
CAGAAAGAATATTTGAAAAGAAAGAGAAAAGAAGAAGAAAGGAAAGAAAAGAAAAGAAATAGAGGAAAGGACCAGAGAGAAATGAAAGAAAAAGAAAGAGCAAGAAAGAAAAAGGGAGGAGGAGATAGAAAAGAAAGAGAAGAAAGAAAGGGAGGAAAGACAGAAAGAAAGAAAGAAAGAAAAAAGAAAATAACGGGGCAGAAGGGAAGAAGAAGGAGAAGAGAGGAAAAAAAGGAGAAAGAAAAAGGGAGAGGAGAAAAAAAAAAAAAAAAAAAAAAAAAAGGAAGGGAGGCAGAGAAGAAGAGAGGAGAGAAAGAAGGAAGAGAGAGGAGAAGGAGGAAGAGAAGAGAAGGAAAAAGGAGAGGGAAAGAAAGAGGAAAGGGAAAGAATAGAGAAAGAAGAGAGAAGAGAGGAGAGGAAAGAAGAGGGCAAGAAAGAAAAGGAAACGAGAAGAAAAGAAAAGGAGAGAGAAGAAGAAAATAAAAGAAAGAAGAGAAGAGGAAAGAAAAGAGAAAAAGAAAAGGAAAAAGAGAAAAGAAGAGGGAAAAAGGAAAGAAGAGAAAAGAAGGAAAAGAAGGAGAGATAGAAAGAAAAGAAAGAACCGAAAGAAGAAAAAGAAAGAAAGGGAGGAAAACGAGAAAGAAGAAAGAAGAAAGAGAAAGGGAGGAGGGAAAAGACAGAAAGGAAAGAGAAGAAAAGAAAAAAAAGAAGAAAGAAAGAAAAGAAAAAAAGAGAAGAAAAGAAAAGAAAGAAAGAAAAAAAGAAGAAAGAAAAGAAAAGAAAGAAAGAAAGGCAGAAAGAAAAAGAAAGGGAAGTTAAAGAAAAGAAAAGAGGAGAAAGACAAGAAAGAAAGAAAGAAAGAAAGAAGAGAGGAAACGGAGGAGCGGAAGGAGGAAAGAAAGAAAGGAAAGAGAAAGAGAAAGAAAGAAAGAAAGAAAGGGAAGAGAAGAAAAGAAAGAAATAAAGAGGAGAGAAAAGAAAGAAAAAGAAGGAGAAAGAAAGAAGAAAAGAGAGAAAGAAAGAAAGAAAAAAAGAAAGAAAGAAAGAAAAGAAAGGAGAAGAAGGAAGAAAGAAAGAAACAAAGAAAGAAAAAAAGAAAAGAAAGAAAAAAGAAAGGAGAAAGGAAAGAAAGAAAGAAAGGGAAAGAAAGAAAGAAAGAAAAGGAGAAAGAAAGAAAGAAAGAAAGGGAGAAAGAAAGAAAGAAAAGGAGAAAGAAAGAAAGAAAGGGAGAAAGAAAGGGAGGGAGAAAGGACAGAAAGGACAGAAAGAAAGAAAGAAAGAAAGAAAGAAAGAGAAGAAAGACAGAAGGAAGGACAGAAAAAAAGAAAAGGAGAGATAAAGAAGAGAAAGTAAGAACTTAGTAAAAAATAACAAACAAATAAAAGAAGGAAAGGAGAATGAAACTGAATGAAAGAATGTAAGAAAGACAGAAAGAAAGAAAAGGAGAATGGAGTAAAGGGAAGAAGGACAGTGTCATCTATTCACGCTATTGAGCAATAATTACTTATAAATATCGCACACACACACGCACACACACACACACATACACACACATACACACACACAACATATATATATATTATTAATATATAAAATTAAGTGACTGGTTTAGCTCTCTCGGTAGAGCACCAGCCTCGGATTCTGAATTTTCCGAGTTCGATACCGGTTCCCGCCAACTCGGCACATGAGTAGCATAGATTGGGTAATCTGATTATAGCGGTAAAGCGATGAGCTGACGGTAGGTGTGTCGCTCTACCTCAGCAAAAAATTAATATAGCGCTAGCGAAAAGGGGATAGACTCCCTTGCTGTCAGGTTAATGCTAACAATAGGCCACTCCCCCAACTCAACAACTTATGCATATATATATATATATATAAATATATATATATATATATTGTGCCCCCTCCCACAAAAAATCACTACTGCACCGTTCGTTCGAACTACTACCAATTCCTACAACCTCCCCCTACCAATTGTTACTACCTCGTACTTCCAATTCCTAGGCTACTACTCGTTCTCCTTAAAAACGAGACACGGAACAAACCATCAGTTTCCTACCTGATGATGGCAAATCGAATTGCCGAAAGCGCTCGTAATGAAACTTTTGGTGGACTGCTACACCAGTTCCACCATGGCACCAAAAAGATGACCAGAAAATTAGAAGGATCGAACAAAAACTCGTCCGACAATAATTGTCTGTACAGTTTAACACAACATATATATATATATATAATATTATATATATTATATAATATATATATACTAACCCCTCCACGCCAGCTGGATGCGACACAAGGTCAGATTTTAAGCGTAGTTTAACAAGTTTGAATTCAGAATTTTTCTTCTTCTAGACTGGATACATATCCAAGATCAAAGAGCCCAGTGTGCCCTACTATTTACCCATAGCTGGAAGGAGAATATATGGATTCATACCTTTCACAAGTGTATTAGCACTCTGTGAAATGCAAACAGCCACGTTGAGGATTTGAACTCGGGTCGACGAGTCCATTTCCTACGAATCTAACCATTACACCCCCCCCATATCTATAAATATATATATGACAACATCACCACCAACTGGTTAAACTAATTCCCAGTCATGAACCCCATCCCCCCAAGACGATGCGAAGAACCGAAACCTTTTCCGGATTTCCCCGAAAAATTACATATAAAGCCTCATTAGTTATCTGCTTACCATTTTCAATAAAGTTAGCGGTCTGATGAAACTCATAGGTATACATAGGTATACACAGGTACATAGGTATACACAGGTATGCACAGGTGCATAGGTATACACAGGTACATAGGTATATACAGATTGCACAGGAACATAGGTATACACAGGTACATAGGTATACACAGGTATGCACAGGTGCATAGGTATACACAGTACAAATGTATACACAGGTATGCACAGAACATAGGTATACACAGGTATACAACAGTACATATGTATACATAAGTATGCACAGGAACATAGTATACACAGGTACATAGGTATACACAGGATATGCACAGGAACATAGGTATACACAGGTACATAGGTATACACAGGTATGCACAGGTACATAGGTATACACAGGTACATAGGTATACATAGGTATACTCAGGTACATAGGTATAGACAGGTATGCACAGGTACATAGTTATACACAGGTATGCACAGGTACATAGGTATACACAGGTATACACAGGTACTTAGGTATACACAGATATGCACAGGAACATAGTTATACACAGGTACATAGGTATACACAGGTATGCACATGTACATAGGTATACATAGGTATACACAGGAACATAGGTATACACAGGTACATAGGTATACATAGGTATACACAGGTACATAGGTATACACAGGTATGCACAGGTACATAGGTATACATAGGTACTTTCTGTAGGGTACGAAAAAAAGATCTATAATTGCAAAATGCCTGATTTTAAGCATTTTTCTTTACCAAATATACATATCTGTATATAATTTAGTGATAAATTGAAAAAAAACACACAAGTTCATAAAATGAGTGATGTTTATTTCGCCAACACTGCAGTGTTTTGATCTGTTTCAATAGATCTTCATCAGGGCTTTCGTTAATTTGAGGAAAAATAAATCTATCACAGAGAATAAGAACACTGTGAAGAGTCTTTTGCTTTGTCGTATTTAAATTTTAGTTTTTTAAATAGACTGACCGACAAACCAAAAGACTCTTACAGTTTTCTTATTCTCTGAGATAAATTTATTTTTCCTCAAATTAACAAAAGCCCTGATGAAGATCTATTGAAACAGAACGAAACACTGCAGCGTTGTCGAAATACACATCACTCGTTTTATGAACTTTGTTTTTTCAATTTTTCACTGTATTACATATTGTCGGATTCACTTCCACTTTCTCTTCACTTATATATATATTATATAATATAAGGGAGAATGTATGTGAAAATTTTTAGCATTTGAAGGTGCTCAATGCTAACATAGCAGAGCAGTTTTAAATCAGAGATGAAATATTATGGTATTAATATTCCGTAACTAAAGTTTCATGCATATTATGCAATCTTCAGACGGTCAAAAAATTAAAATATTAAAACGGTGACTTGTTCAGCGTTTATACAACTTATATTTAAAAACATATAAATGTATATATTATATTTAAAAACATATATAAACGTGCATATATATATATGTGTGTGTGTGTGTAATTTATATGTATATATATATACATATATATATATAAGTAAGTAAAGTCATCGGGGCGGCCTAAAATCGGTATCAGCCAGTCAGCGAGGGAGTCTATCCCGTTTTCAATAGCGCTAGACCAAGGAGATTGTTTTGGCGTCTGAGGAGGCGCGCCATACCTACCATCAGCTCCTTACTTTACCGCACAGATCCAAGCTGTGCTACATATACGCTGAGTTGGCGAGGACCGGTATCGAACTAGGAACCTTGTGGTTTCTAGCCGAACGCTCTGCCGACTGAGCTAACCCGGCCCCTATATACATACATATATATATATATACATATATATATACATACATATATATATATATATATATATATATATAGAGAGAGAGAGAGAGAGAGACAGACAGACAGACAGACAGAGAGTGAGAGAGAGAGATAGGGAGAGAAAGTGAAATAGATCTATATATATATTTACCAACTCCTCCGCACGAGCAGAATACGACACAAGGTCAATTTCTTAAGCGGAGTTTAACAGGTTTGAATTCAGAGTTTTCCTTCTCCTAGACTGGTTACCTAGCCATGGATAAAGAACCCAGTCTGCCCTGCTATTTACCCATAGCTGGAGGGAGAGTAGGATTCATACCTTTCCCAAGGGTATTAGAAATAGATCTATATAGGTTGACACAACACACACACACATGCACACCCGCGCACACACACAAACACACACACACACACAGACATATATATATTATATATATATATATATATATATTTATATTTCTGCTTGAAGGCAATATAAATGCATGTATCGAATAAGATTCGATAATTATAGAAAATAATCTTGACAAGTAAATCCCGCAAAGGATGGCTCGCTATGTAGAACACCGTACAGACTGTTTCGACTTTATTAAGTCTCTTCAGCGATGTATACTAACGACTCCCCTCCGACAGGAATCGAAACCGGGACTTCACAGGCATAGTCAGAGACCATATCCGTTCGGCCGCCGGTACATAGCGAACAATCCCTGCGAAATTAACCTTGTCAATGATGATACTACTATTACACGCCCCTGCCATAGCAGGCAAGTGGACGTTTTTTATTTAGTAAACAAACCCGGCCGTTATATATATGTGTGTGTGTGTGTGTGTGTGTGTGTGTGTGGAAAAGTAATAATTGTAAGTAATTGAAATGTTAGGCTATGATTTATTGATATTTGCAAAATATATGGTCGACGTCTTTATTTTTTACAAAAAAAAAACATCATTCAGGTTTCTAATGATTGCATCACTAACCATTGGGCTACACTCGAAGAACGCTGACAACACATTCGAGTCATTCGAGATGTGACTGTCTACTGATACATCTTACTGAACATTAACTTAGACATTTTTTTCAGATTCTCTAAAGACTAACGAGAATAATTATTAACCTTTTTTTGTCTTTTTATTTATTTCATTATTTATTTTTTTATTTTTTGATATCTCAGAAGAGAAGCCAGTCTGCAAAATGATATATTATTAGTCGCATTCCCGTCGGTAAAATAAAACTCTTGATAGTTGTTGTCTTGTATTATTATTATTATTTACTCCTTTTGAGTTTTCACATCAGCGTTGGCTGATGGTATTTCACTGGAGTCTCAGTGAACTGGTGCAGTATATCTTTTAGTCATTAATATATCAACACTGAAAACTTCATTAAATTCGTTTAATTCCCTGACCTCCTACCTTAAAATTCGCTAGCCGGTGGCTGCTGAAAAAAAACGCCAGCTACGATTGAAGTCCGTAGCCGAAGCGGTGTCACTTGAAAAAAAAAAGAAAAAGGGTTAGGTTTTAGAGTTGGGGTTGGGGTTGGGGTTTAGGGTTAGTTTAATTGGAAAATAAATAAATAATTTGGGCTCTGTTTTTTTCTGGGTCAGCCTGTATACAGGGTAACCCAGAAAAAACAGAACCCACAAATGTTGTAATAAAACTGTTAATTTTAACTAGGGGGTTTACAGTTAGGGTTTAGGGTTAGGGTTAGGGTTGGGTTGGGTTTTCGGGAAAAACGCCCTAAGTTGCTTGTTTTTTTTTTTTTTGTTTTGTTTTTTTGCAAGTGACACCGCTTCGGCTACGGACTTCAATCGTAACTGGGTTTTTTTTTTTCAGCAGCCACCACCTAGCGATTTTTGAGGCAGTAGGCCGGGACTGTTCTTCGCGAAGAGTAACTTTTTTTCTTTCGGCGTGGTGACACACGATAGTGGAATTTAGGTCCGTTAAGTTCGATCTAACCACACATCCTTTAATCTGAACTTATTTTGTTAAGGGGTGTAGATATTCACCCCAACGCCACATGAGTAGGATGTGACACAAGGTTAATTTTTAAGCGGAGTCTAACAGGTTTGAATTCAACTTAGACTGGTTGCCTACCCAAGGTTATAGAGCCCAGTCTGTCCTACTATTTACCCATAGCCGGAGAGCGAATAGTTGGATAGATACCTTGTATTAGCTTTATGTGAAAATGTGAACAGCCTCATCCAGGCTTTGAACTATTTACCCATAGCCGGAGAGCGAATAGTTGGATAGATACCTTGTATTAGCTTTATGTGAAAATGTGAACAGCCTCATCCAGGCTTTGAACTATATCAACCAAGACATCACTTATTCCCTCGTCTAAAAAGGACAGGGTCGGATTTAGGGACTGGTGATGGAGTTTACCACAAATGAAGTAGAATCAGTTTTGTTTTACGGCATATCAACCGTCAGTGGGTCATTTAATGCCGATAAATTTTTGAAATAAGATCATTCTTAATGGATACTCAATTTTCTTTGATAAATATATTTTTCTATTTAACCCATAGATAGGACCCTACCACTCCGGGTCAGAGTGGACCAGGGAGCAATGGTGATGAAGTGGTGCTTCACATTCCCCAAACGCCCAAATTTGGAACCTCACCATCGGATAGAGTTTAATGTCATTCCCAGGACATATGGACCCGATTGATCGGTGAGAGCCTCTCCGGCCGCCCGTCTAGTCCAAGATAGGGCCAAAGTTGTGTATTGCAAGTCATGGACTGCTCAACCACATGGGTTTTATCCTTAAGCATCATGGGTCGCCACCCATGGCCAACAGGTGGCCACATTGAGGGAGTCTTACCCCTCTGCAGAGGTACAGTTGGTGTGTTCTAACGCCCCAGTCGACAGGGTGGAGTAATCATTGCGCTTAAAAGTATATTTGCGCACGTTCCAACGTTTTGCCATAGCGTAGGTGTACATTCGTTCTTGCTCGAAAATATTGCGTCGGAGTAGAACGAGCCGGAAGCAAATTGGAACCGGAAGCAATGCGAGGTCAAACCGGAAGGAAGCGTCGACGGCCACTTATGTTCGATACTTCCGGCTTTAATAGCAGTCCATTCGCTGGCATTGGATCCACATCAACATCCGAATATAAGTTCTTTTGTTTGGCCTGCCAATACAAATATCAAAGTCACAAACAAGAAAATCACAAAAAATAAAGTCTCAAAAACTAAAACCTCAAAAATATAAAGTCACAATAAATAAAGTCACAAAATATAAAGCCACAACAAACAAAGCCACAAAATATAAAGTCTCAAAAAATAAAGCCACAAAAATAAAACCACAAATATAAAGTCACAAAAAATAAAAACTACAAAAAAATAAAGCCACAAAAATAAAGCCACAAAATATAAAGTCTCAAAAATAAAGCCACAAAAATAAAGTCACAAAAAATAAAACTACAAAAAAATAAAGCCACAAAAATAAAGCCACAAAACAAAGTCACAAAAACAAAAGCTACAAAAACTAAAACCACAAAAATAAAGTCACAAAAATAAAGCCACAAAAATAAAGCCACAAAATATAAAGTCTCAAAAAATAAAGCCACAAAAAAATAAAGCCACAAAATATAAAGTCACAAAAAATAAAACTACAAAAAAATAAAGCCACAAAAAATAAAGCCACAAAAGATAAAGTCACAAAAACAAAAGCTACAAAAACTAAAACCACAAAAATAAAGTCACAAAAATAAAGCCACAAAAAATAAAGCCACAAAAAATAAAGTCACAAACAAGAAAGTCACAAAAACTAAAGCCACAAAAACAAATGCACTAAACAACTTGCTTGCTGTATGAAATTTGAATCCTCTTTATTTGGTCGTAGTGAGTTGGATATAACTAGACATTGCACACTGCTTTCTCCTCTCGGACTTCACCCAGACCGTTACCGGCATCCTCGCCTGCATCAGTTTGTGTGTTTTATCATTGTGTGTCTGGAAATCAAATCCTAAGCTGAGAAAATTGTGTGCACATACAATATTTCATTTCTCTGAATGTTTGAGATGAGGCTTGATGATTAGTATTATCCGCGTTATTCGGACTATTGTTCTCATCTTCATTGTTATCTGTACAACGTTTCGGCCGATATGCCCTCCGGCCTTTTACAGGTATTTCTTGTCGGACTCGTAAAACTTCTCGAACTCGGGAACTTTCTCGGATTCGGGAACCTATTTTTCCGTCACGGGAACCTTCTTTTCGGACACGAAATACCTGAAGAAGGCCGGAAAGCATATCGACCGAAACGTTGTACAGATAACAATGAAGATGAGGACACTAGTCCAAATAACGCAGATAATACTACACAATATTTTATTTATATAAATACTCAAGTTCTCACTTTCTCTCTCTCTCTCTCTCTCTCTCTCTCTATCTATCTATCTATCTCATATACACGCGCGCCCTCTCTCTCTCTCTCTCTCCCTCTCTCTCTCTCTCTCTCTCTCTCTCATAGCACGGATTCGCTTATTCTTACCATCCATTCCTATCAGGTTATCACTCTTGGTAGGTCCTTGAGGTCAGAGTTTCTCAAAGGGAGCCATATGGCCCCCTTAAGAACTTGAGAATTTTTGAGGTCTAATTAAAAAGGAAAACTAGGTGCCACGAGAGGCCAAAGGTGGAGCACAGAAAATTTGGAACCTACAAAATATAGTATTATCTACGTTATTCGGACTATTGTCCTCATCTTCATCGTTATCTGTACAACGTTTCGGTTGATGCGTCCAATTAATATTTGTGTCAACCAAGTATTGAAATTAACTCAATATTTTTTACCGGTAAGTCATTCCTTTTATTATATATACTAGTACAAAGTAAAAAAACACCCTCCGGGCGATGCAAAAATTTTTGAAACATATTGCCTGAGGGGTGGGAGTAAAATATTCAATGTCATCGAGTTTGTACCCTGAGTAAGTAAAATCATCAAATTCATTAAAGGATTAAAAAATAAAACAATTTGAAATGTAAACTTTAAATATGTATTAAAATAAAACAAACTATATATAGATATATAATACCAGTCATGTATTTATCAAAACTTGTTTTAAAAAACAATGAGGACTGTCTGATGTTGCATGTTCAAATTTTGAGTGTATTTATTCTATGTTATGACGATTTTGGGTTATGTGACTGTTGTACCGGCCGTTCCTACAGTGGAGAACATGCACCGGTTCTCACTATAAATAGCGAGACACCGAGTGGAAAGGTAGCACTGTTCCCGTTAACGACAAGCTAGTCGTACATGTACCATGATTGTAAATACACTTGTCTTATTTTACCCTATCTCGACTTGACTTCTTTTTACTGTTGGGACTAACATCACAACAGTGACGTAAGCGGTGATATAATTTTTGTTACAGACAAAAACCGGAAGCGAATCTCCATTATTAATATATATATATATATATATATATATATATATATATTTATTTTACAATGTTTTCACAGATCAATGTTCATTATTAACAGCGACCACGGTTTCATGCTAAATAGCAATCATCAGGCTGAGGAGCAAGATCCTATGGTGTTTGTTGGAGTTCTTTACTCAATGTCACATTTTGGATTGTAAATAACGTCGGTTAGTTTAGCGGACGCTGTTATAGTCCAGAATTACGAAAAATAAATTTTTTTAAAAATTGTATTTTTTTGTAGTAATGCCAACGAAGTTGCCTCCCTTTATTCGTTAAAAATAGAACGTTTTTTTACCTTTGAAAAAAATGTTTTATTTTTTATTATTTATTTTTTATTTTTAAATTAATTCCGTTTGGCAAAGGATGCATATGTCTTCAAAAAACCATTTTAATATATATGGTAGAGTCTTTTAAATTTTTATCCAACATAATATAAAGGTGGATGGTGTTGTTTCTCTGTCGAAAAATCATTTTTCACTGTTGAAATATTGGATATCTTTGCAACAATTGCTGAATTGATTTCAAAGGTAAAAAAACGTTCTATTTTTAACGAATAAAGGGAGGCAACTTCGTTGGCATTACTACAAAAAAATACAATTTTAAAAAAAATTTATTTTTAGTAATTCTGGACTATAACAGCGTCCGCTAAACTAACCGACGTTATTTACAATCCAAAATGTGACATTGAGTAAAGAACTCCAACAAACACCATAGGATCTTGCTCCACAGCCTGATGATTGCTATTTAGCATGAAACCGTGGTCGCTGTTAATAATGAACATTGATCTGTGAAAACATTGTAAAATAAATAAATATTAGCTCTTACAAAATTGTGATTGAGCACTGTTTTCTTTGTTTCGTCGCAAAAAAAATTTTGTTTTTACATATACCTATATATATATATATATATATATATATATATATATATATATATATATATTGAAAGCACTTGCACACATACCATACATATACCCATTTATCTCTCTCTCTCTCTCTCTCTCTCTCTCTCTCTCTCTCTCTCTCTCTCTCTATATATATATATATATATATATATATATATATATATATATATAAATCCATGTCATCGTTCTTTGTGTCGGCCAAATAATACCTTCCCGCCATCATTAATATGAATCTAGTCCTACCTCTTCCCGCCTTTGGACGGTGTCCAGCGAGTATCGCCTTTTTATTTTTAATTATATTTTCTGTCTATTCAGACACCGTCATTTCAGTTGTCATCGTTGTCGACCCCCCTCTAATAATCTACGGTGTCATTTACGGGCACTCTGTTATCATATACCTTATCGGAAATCATTTTTATGGGAAGATTACGATACACTGACAGCTTAACCACAGTGATTAGGAATGCATTACCTTCCTATCCTACCTTTTGAGCCCGTAGACAAATGATATACTTAGCGCTTCCGTACGGCCATAATCGGAAAGCCGATGTCTTTCGTAAACGCACGGATATATGCCTACACAAAAACATGTCCGCTTTTTGCTATGTACTTATTTCAATTTGTCTCTTGATGATATTATCTCATTTTTTTTTTTTACAAACCTAAATGTATTGCCAGTCAACGGCTGGAGACAAACACTGTCGTATTTATTCTTCATACTAGCAAATAAATTTAAAAAAAAAAACACTCTCCGGGTGGTGTAAAAATGAATTTTGGAAAGATATTGCCTGAGGGGGTCGAATAAAATTTCTAATATCTTTTAAAAATTGTGTATTTACTTAAAAAAGAATCATATTCATTACACTCCACTGAGATATTTGTTTTGTTTTACGACAGTAAGAACCTTCAAAACATTTCAGTTTGATATTATTTTTTTTCAAACCTAAACGTATTGCCAGGCAACGGCTGGAGACAAACATTGTCGTATGAGATTGATAATTTTTTTCTTCATATTGGCAAAAATACGCCCACTGGGCGGTGTAAAAAGGAATTTTGTAAAATATTGCCAGAGAGGGTGGATGGGAAAATAGAATAAATAAATAGAATAACATTTTTAAAAGATATTAAAAATTGTATACTTACTTAAAAAGAATCATATTCATTCCACTCTACTGAGATATTTGTTTTGTTTTACGACAGTACGAACCTTCAAAACATTTCAGTTTGATATTATTTTTTTCAAACCTAAACGTATTGCCAGTCAACGGCTGGAGACAAACAATGTCGTATGAGATTAATAATGTTTTTCTTCATACTGGAAAAAAACGCCCTCTGGGCGGTGTAAAAATGAATTTTGTAAAGATATTGCCTGAGGGGGTGGATGGGAAAATTAAATAAATAAAATAAAAATTGTAATATTTTTTAGAAATTACTTACTTAAAAAATTATCATATTCAATCCACTCCACTGAGATATGTGTTTTGTTTTACGACAGTAGAGCATCGAAAATGTTTCAATTTGTCTCTTGATGATGTTATCTCATTTTTTTCATGCATAAACATACTGCCAGTCAACGGTTGGAGACAAACAATGTCGTATGAGATTAATAATTTTTTTCTTCATACTGGAAAAAAACACCCTCTGGGCGGTGTAAAAATGTATTTTGTAAAGATATTCCCTGAGGAAATGGATGGGATAAATCAAATAAATAAATAGAATAAAACTTTTAATATCTTTTAAAAAGTATGTACTTACTTAAAAAGCATCATATTCATTCCACTCCACTGATTAGACATGAAACAAATCAATACCATACAACATAATCCCCAATAATTCTAACACATTTTTAAAACCAATTACTAAAACGTATAAATATAAATATCAATTACTAAAAAGTATAAGTATAAATGTAAACATCAAAATAAAAAAATAACATATAAAAAAAGTATCTATTATCAAAGTTAGGTTCTTTTTTTAACGATTACTTTTTTTAATACTTTACCGTTTTTTCAAAACAATAACACAAACTAAGCTCCGAGAAAAATTTTCAACATGTTAGGGATAAATAATAACACTTTATTTTTGCAATACAAAATTATTTTCTACCCTAACCCCTAGAAAAATCAAATATCCAAATTCTAACGGTCTATTTCAGCGTTCCAAATGTGATTTTAAAAAAATTCTATTGGAACATTTCCAAAAAATTCTCCGTTGTTCCCCAACGAATTTTTTCATTCAAAATAAAATTTCACTCTGATGAAGGTCGAATCTTCTCTGTGTGCGGAATATTTTCACACAGATGAACTGACCGAAACACATGTGTAAGTGATATTGATTAAATTCATCTTTTTATTATCCATTCTATTCTTTCTTTTCTTTATTCATTCTTCCTCAAATATAGATATGTATAACTTCCTAACGGTTAGGCATGACATAACCCCAGACGGGTTGATATGCCGTTAAAATCAATAAACAAACAAACAAACAATACGAATAATTATCAAACTGATTTTTAAAAAAACTGTACAGATGTTTTGGTCTTTCCTTTTTTGTAATATTTTTTATTTACAAATTTAATTATTTGTTTGTTTTTTACATCGTCTGAGTCATAAAAATAAAAATTAAATAATTATAGTGCTCGTATAGGAAAGACATAGTCCGCTACACATGAATTATCGGCCAAATGGAAATTCAATCTCACAGACAAGTTTAGAGACAGTTCTTCCAGGCAGTTGTCGTGTCCGTACTGCTATATGGCTGCACCACCTGGACCCTAACGATGCGACTAGAGAATAAACTAGATGGGAGCTGCACAAGAATGCTGCGGGTGATCCTGAACAAGACGTGGAAACAACACCCTACGAGAAAACAGCTGTACGGTCACCTGCCACATATCATCCAAACCATCCGAGTAAGACGGAAAAGACACGCGGGACACTGCTGGAGAAGCAAGGACGAACTCATAAGCGACGTCCTCCTGTGGAAGCCAGCACATCGACAAGCCAGTGTGGGCCGACCAACAAAGACGTACATTGACCAGCTCTGTGCTGATACAGGATGCTGCATAGAGGACCTCCCGAGAATGATGAGCGATAGGACATATGGAAGGAGATTGTTATGGATATCCGTGCTAACAGCGCGACATGATGATGATGATGATACACACACAGACACACACACACACACACACACACACATATAAATATATATATATATATATATATATATATAAACAATCAGAAACTAAATGGATTCTAAAATTACAAACACACGTGAAGGGATTGAACGCAGACATCGGAATTCTCTGTTATTATAAATATTTCACTGACGCTGCCGCTGTCATAACAACAGAGACAAGGAAGCCGTTAAACAGGAATAACATTCATTTGATAAAGGGTATCTAACGAACCTGCAAATTTATGACAAATAATAATAATAATAATAATAATAATAAAATAAGTGAATCCAATACTCCATAATATCGAGTTCATTCGTTTGTATATTTTTAATGCTTCGTAATAACGCCCAACTTAAAAAAAAAACATTTATATATATATATATATATATATATATATACTTGGATACTTTGTCTGATAGGCGGTAAGTGTTCATACAGTTGCTTTCTGTTGTGGTGCTTTTTCGCTTCAGCTTTTCTCTAAGAGTTTTTTTTCGAGTCTACGTGGTGTCGCCATAAAGTCGCACTGACACAGCGAGAGCTTAGAAAGATTCTCGCTTTATCTTATCAGAAAGACTTCCATTGACTTAACGTTGAACTTACTGGCCACTAGAGGGCGAAAAGGTAAATAAAATTGAAGCTTATTAATTAATAGCAGTAAAGTAAGTAATTGCAGGTGCTCTTTCTTTAGATTCGGCATCAACCACGTGTCATATAAGTGCTTGCCGATATGAAATGTCCACCAAGATTCCTTCAATCTATTAGCGGATATAAGATCACAGGAACCTTGATTTGAACTTGTAAGACGGATCAAGCCAAATCTCCAATAACTAAATGACCTAGCCCTCTCACTAACAACCACGTCTTCGTCCCAGCCGTGTCAAATATCGCTTGCCACGCTCATTACTGAATCTGGTATGGACATGCTCTTGTAGTGTCGTCACTATTTAACCTGTCGCCCACACTCCCACCCTGACCAACAATGTCCCCTTGTTCACAATTA